>MU005764.1:237224-262774 GCA_010093715.1 Pleomassaria siparia CBS 279.74 | reverse complement strand
ATTCCTCTAATCTTAAGCAAACTCCTAGGCTATTAGACCTTCTGCTAGGCAGGGCGTGCTATATTCTAGCAAACTTAAGCAAACTCCTAGGCTAATAGAATTACGCATGCTTCCTACTCTCTACTACTATAACGTTTCCTTAATAACTATACTGTATTACTTTCTACTCTCTAGTACTAGGACGTTTCCTTAATAACTGCATTGCTTTTACTTAACTTGCTAACAGCTAATGTCTTATCCTTAGTTAGCGCACCTATACCCTCCTTCTCCTTAAGCCTATGCCCCCCTTTAGCGCAGTTCTTAACCCTATTATCTTAAATTATAGAGTCTGCCCTCTTAACTAGGACTGCTAGACACTCTAAGGCCTTTGCTAATATCTCTATTCCTTTACCCTCCTTAAAGTCTACGAAATGCTTTATATGTGTAATAGGCAAGCCATATCATCCTTAGATAATATCCTTAGCCTTAGTCAGCACCCTTAGATACTTAGAACACTCCTTAGCTAAGCTCTAGATTAGTCCTTAGCTTAGCAAAACGGGATAGCTTATCTTTAATCTAGAACAGACTAGAGTAGTACTGTTAAAAGCGGATTACTTAGCGGATTATGTATATATATTCCTTAATAGCTCAGAGCTTTAGAAGCTCTATTAAATCTTAAGTATTCTTTTTAGACTACAAGCTCCTTAAGCTCAGCCCCTTATATAGATTTAATTAACTAACACCCTGTACTATTAATAAAGGTTGCTTAGTACAATTCCTACTAATAATAGCGCAGAACGTAAATAATTAGGAGCTCCTTAATAAGGCCTTATAACTAAGAAGAGAAGGAACCTTGCAGGAGGATATTAGTTTATAACTAAGGGCGTACCTTACTTAGAGAGAAATTCTAGCTGACGAAGTAATAATTAAACTCGCCTTACTTAATAAAATCCTTTAACTTAATAAGGAATAGAGAACCCTTAATAGAGAGGGACCTGCTAATATTAATACTGAAGCTAGGATAGAGAGAATTAAAGAACTAGTCGCAGCTATATTAGCAGCTCTTAGGACTCTTACTTAGTCCCTGCTAACTCCCTTAGCAACACCTCTAACAGCGGCCCTACTCGCATCCGCGGACCTAACAACTAGAGTAGCATTTAGGAAGCTTAAGACACTAAACCTAGCGTCCTTTAGTAGGGATTAATTAGATTACCTTAGGTAGAAAATCTAGATAAAGAATAAGCTCTAGAGTAATGCTAAGCTAATTAGATATCTAGCAGACTATATGTTTAGCTAATTAGAGGGAACTGCGGCATAGATTGCAATCTCCTAGGTTAACCGTAATAAGAATAGCACTGCAGAAGAATTTTAGAAGTTTCTAGACAGATAATTTGCTAACTTATTAGCTAAAGAAAAGGCCTGTAACAAACTTATGCAACTCTGCTAGCAGAGCAAGGTCTCCCTAGCATAATTTAACTTAGAGTTTATGCAGTTAGCGTTTAAAGCTAAGGAAGAGGAAAACTACGCGTTACTAAAGAGCTGTTACCTCTTAGTAATATAACTAGACCTTACTAATAGAATAGTTACTGTAGAGCTACTAGACAGCTGCATAATTTAAGAAATGCAAGCCTAAGTTTTTAGGATTAAGGAGAACATGTATTAGAATAAAGTAAACTATAAGGGCGCAGTCTAACCTGCAAAGGAAGGATATACCTAAAAGATAGATTAGGAACCTACAAAGGCTTATAGCTCTTAACCTAAGAAAGCTAGGAAGTAATAAGCAGAGTAGGTATTAAAAGAAGAACGCGCAAAGCGTAGGAAGGATAGTAATTACCTCTATTATAGCAAGAAGGGACACTTCTAGTCTAAATACAAGCTAACTCTAGCTAAGAGGCCTACTAGAGCAAGAACTAGACAGAGTAATAATGCCAAGAATAAGGCTAAAGGTTTAGCTAAGGAATTTTCTAACAACTATTTAGAAAACTAGTTTCTCCTAGCAATAGTCGCCGTTAGGAGAGAAATAAGAAGGACTAGACAGAATTAACTTAGAAGGAGTTTAAGAGGTTTTAACAGAGTTAGCTAGATAGTAGCCTAATTACAGTACACTTACTTATTAATAGAGAAAGTTTTACTTTAACACTAATTAATACTAGTTGCTTGTGCTACAGCTCTATCTCTAATTAATTTATCTAGGACAATAACATACAGCGCACTAAGTTAAGGAAGGAGAAGTTAATTATAGGCTTTAGGGGAGAGATTACTAAGCTCTTAGAAATAGCTAAGGTAGAGGTAGATATTAACAGCTACTTAGAAATTATATTCCTGTACATCTGTTAGGATAAGGAGTATAATATAATTCTTAGAAAGCTATAAATAGAAAGGAATAAGGTTACGCTAGCACTAGCTAAGAAATTAATATTCTTGCACTGCGCTAACCTTAGAGTTTAGAGCTAGGAAGGTTGCTAGCTAAAGGAAGGTATAAGGCAGGTAAGAGCCTTAGCTTTTATAGCCCTTTCTTAGAGAATCCGTAAAACTACTAGATTAACAGGGGTTTTTACTACCTTAATAGCTAATATCTAGAGGGCTCTTACCCTAAAGAAGAAGCTAACTCTAGAGGAACTTAAGGATATGCTCCTGGATTTGCTAAAGGACCTTTTCTAATACTTCTCCTAGGAAGAATCTAACAAGCTTCCCCCCTATAGAGGACTAGCAGTAGACATAAAGATTAACCTAACTTAGGAAGGTAGAAAGGACGCTAAGATACTATAGGGACTGCTGTACAGCATGTCTAAGGAAGAACTCTTAGTCCTTAGATAATAGCTTACCGCGTACTTAGATAAGGGTTTTATCTAAGTAAGCTATTTAAGCGCAGCCGCCCTAGTACTATTTGTCTAAAAGCCTAAAGGCGGACTCTGCTTCTGCGTAGACTACTAGGCCCTTAATGCAATTACAAAACAGGATTAGTACCTACTTCTACTACTAAAGGAAACCCTAAACTAGATTAGAAAAGCTAAATAGTTTACTAAAGTAGATGTAATTTAGGCGTTCTACAGAATCTGTATTGCAGAAGGTAATAAGTAGAAGACAGTATTCTGCACAAGGTTTAGGTTATATAAATAGCTAGTAACTCTATTTAGATTAGCAAACGCACCTAGCACCTTTTAGAGGTACATTAATTAGACGCTTAGGGAGCACCTAGACGACTAGTGCTTAGCCTACGTAGACGATGTTTTAATCTACTTATTAGGCTTAAAAGCTGACTATAAGAAGAAAGTTAGGACCGTAATAAAGAAGCTTAGGGCAGCTAGCCTCTAAATAGACATTAAGAAATGCGAATTCAGCGTAAAACAAGTAAAGTACCTAGGATTTATTATTAAAGCTAAGAAAGGAATTGCGATAGACAAAGAAAAGCTTAGAGCAATCTATAAGTAGTAAGCTCTAACCTCTATAAAAGTAGTCTGTAGCTTCTTAGGGTTTGCGAACTTTTACTAGATATTTATCTAGAACTTCTTAGGGTTAGCTGCTCCGCTTACTAAATTAACGGGCAAAGGAGTTAACTTTACCTAGGGAAAGGAATAATAGGAAGCATTCTAGAACCTAAAGGATATCTTCTGTTTAGAACTAGTGTTAGCCTATTTTAATCCTAAGCTAGAAACAATCCTAGAGGCGGACGCATCTAGATAGGCAACTAGGGGTATACTTTCTTAAAGGGATAAGGATAGAAAGCTTTAGATAGTAGCGTACTTCTTAGCTAAGAATAATCCTGCTAAGGTAAACTACTCTATCTATAATAAGGAGCTCTTAGCAGTAATTAAGTACGCAGAAGAATAGCACAGCAAGCTTAGGGTAGTAAAACACGTATTAGTAATTACTAACTACAAGAACCTTCTATACTTTATAACTTCCTAGAAGCTAAGCAAGAGGCACGTCTGCTAGTCTAATATCCTAAGCAGAATTAACCTAACGTTTAAATACTAACTAGGTGCAGAAAATAGCAGGGCTAACGCTCTCTCTAGAAGGGAACAGGATCTCCTAAAGGACTTAGAAGACAAGAGGGTAAAATTAAGGCATTTCCAACTCCTAACACTAGTAGGCCTAGATAGGAATAGCTAAGGCATAAGGGATCTAAGAGCATCCTTAGCTCCTATAATTAGAGTGCTTAGCGCTAGAGGATTTGCAGAAAATAGAGTGCTGCTAGCTTAACTAGCAGAGGAACCCACCCTAATAGAAATATAGGAAAGCGCAAAGAAGGCTAATAACGTCTATTAATAAGCTATATAAGCTATTAAGGATAGTACTTATAAGTTTCTACTAGAGCTAAAGCTTAGCACCTCCCTCTTAGAATATAGACTAGACTACTAAGAAAGACTCTTATTTAGGGACTAACGTTAGGTTCTAGACTACCTAGGACTAAGGTTAAAACTATTAGAAGAAGCGCACAACTCTCCCTATACTAGGCACCCTAGGAGAGAAGGAACGTACAAGATTCTAGCTAGGGATTTCTTCTAGCCTGCAATATTAAACACTATCTAGACCTTTATTAAAAACTATAATATTTATAGAAGGACTAAGCTATAAAGGGAGCTAAAATAAGGACTCCTAAAACCGCTGCTGCTCCTGTTAAGAATCTAGAAGGAAATATCTATAGACTTTATTATAAGTCTCCTACTTAGTAATAGGAATTATAATCTTATAGTTATTACAGACTAACTAAGCAAAGGTGTAGTCCTAATTCTGCTTCTAGATCTAAGGACTAAGATAGTAACAAAGGCCTTTATAGAGAAGGTAGTAGCGTACTATTAGATACTAGATGCAATAGTGTCTGATCGTGGCTTGCAGTTTGTTAGTAACTTCTAGGCAGAGTTATGTTAGTTGCTTAAGATCTAGCGGCAGCTCTCTACAGCCTTTTATTAGCAAACAGATAGGTTAACAGAATAAATAAACGCAGTAATTAAGACTTACCTAAGGGCATTTATAGACTAGAGTTAGTTAGATTAGGCGCTAAGGTATCTGCTAGCTTAGATTACTATTTATAGTTAGAACGCAACGTCTACTAGAATTAGCCCTTTCTTCTTATAGTATAGTTATAATATAGAGCTAATTAATCTAGACAAGGAAGAGTAGGCCTTAAGTTGTCTTAGGAATGCGCTAGATCTGGAATTAGCCGCGAGGGCTATAGTAGAGAAGTTTAAAGAAACCTTTAAGTAGGCGTAATTAAACATAGCGCTAGCGCAGCAAGAACAGGAACGCTAGGCAAATAAGCATAGGTAAAAAGCCCTAATACTTAAAGAAGAAGATAAGGTGTAGCTCTAATATAGGGAGCAGTTGTTAAATAGACAGCTAAATAAGAAGCTAGATTAGAAGAATAGCAAGTTTACTATAAAAAAGGTAATTAGAAGCTATAACGTTAAGCTTAACGTTTTGCCTAGGGTTTACCTAGTGTTCTATGTTAACTAGATAAGGTTAGCTCTAAACAACTATCTTCTAGGGCAGACCTTAGATAACTCCTAACTAGAAGCTATTATAGTAGACAGGGAAGAAGAGTAGGGAGTAGATAAGATTTATGCTAAAAGGCGCAGGAAGATTAGTTAAGGATCCTAGCTTAAGTACTAAGTAAAATAGGCAGGTTATGCAAATCCTACTTAGGAGCCAGAAATAAACCTTAGCAAGTTAGAAGCCTTAACAAGCTAGCTTAACTTCTTAGCGCCCTATTATTTAAGCAAAGGAATACTGCTAGAAGGATTCTAAAGGGACCCTCTAGAGAAGTAAGTACAGAGTTAGGAACCCCTCGTTAAGAGTCTAAGTTAATAAGGGAGCAAGCAGGGTTAGTAAGGTTAGCAGGTAAAGTAGGAAGGTAGTTTAGAGAAGCTAGGAGAGGATGTTAAGAGTTATCTACCCTTAGAACAAGAAGGAAGTTAGAGGAGAATAAGGAACACAGCAAGAGCTAGTTTAGACACACTAGGAACTAAACTAGGATACTACAGAACTAGCAGATTAACTTATTAAGGTATACCTATAGTAAAAGAAGAGCTAGACGCAAAAGCAAGGTATGCTTAGAGAACTGCGTATTCTCCTTATAAGGAACTAAGAAGTCTGTTTAAGTATTAGAGAAGGTAGGATTAAAGCGCCTAAGTTGCGGAACTTAGTTAGAGCTAGACAGAAGGAGTTCTAGCAAGGAGGATTACGACAAGCAAGCATAAAGAAGAGCCTAAATAGAATAAGCCTATAGGCGAAATTAACTATTAGAGAACTAAAGAACTAAAGAAACCTTACTACCTTAGAACAGGAAAGAGCCGGACAAGGCTTAGCAAGAGCAAGAACTTAAGCAAACTAATAAAGCTAAATTCTAAAGCACTAACACAACTAGCTAGCAAGTATCTAAGCTAATAAAGAAATTACTAAGTACTATTGCCTCTAACGTCTATATCCTCCTTACTACCCTTAGTCTGCTTAGCAACAGACTAGACGCGCTAAGCAAAGTTAATAAATCAGCTAAGCAAGGTGTTCTGCGTGCTAATAGCCTAGTAGATACAGTCCTATATAATATGTTAGCTAAATGCATAGAAACAGAGGAGTAAGATATACCTAGCTGTACATAAGGTTATTGCGCAGACCTACTACATTATTAAGGATATTACTGTAAGTATTAGAGTTGTTAATAGAGATCTGCTTAAGGTCCTTAAGCTTCTTAAAGATATAGTAATAGATATCCTAGTTAACAGGCTGCACAACAGACTGCTTAGCAACCTAAGCAGTAGTCTTAAAGCGCAATTAATAAGGTTTAGAAACTAGAGCCCTAGGACTAGACCCTACAGCATTATTATTAATAATCTTGTTAGCCTTGCTAACAGCCTAGAGATTAGCGTTAAAGACAGCTTTATAGCTGTTAGACAAAACAAAGTACTAGACGTTACTTAGCGGGATGCTAGCCTCCTAAGCAAACTTAGCTAGGATTAAAGTCTCGCAGCATTAAAGCTCCTTAATAGTATAATATCTGCTAGCCTTAACGCAACGCTTGCCTATAGTAGCGCAGAACTAGCAGGTAAAAGACTAATTACGCCTATACTAAGGAGTATAGTAATTATATCTATAGAGAGAGATGCGCACTATGCAGTAGGTGTACATAGACTAGAGGGCAAAGCAGGCAGCGCAGAGGTTAGAGGGGTTCTTAGGAGGTAGGCAGCTATAGTTAATAGAGGTAGCAAGAGGGGGAGCAGGGAGGTTAGACTAGGGTTCCTGCTAATATAGTTAAATATATTAGCAAAGAACTTACATAAGCTAGACTAAGAATAACTTACATAAAATTATTAAGAAAGCTTATTTCTAGAGCTCTCTTAAAGACGCTTAGAGCTAGACTAAGCATTTAGAGAGGTCTCTAAATAGTAATAGACTAGCAGATAAGAGGGGCTAGTAATAGTGTTTCTACTATGCTTACGGAATTACTTAAAGACGGACTAGCTAATAGTGTTGCTAGAACCCGCGGACAGTCTGTCTAAGGCGGCCTAGGGGCGGGGAGCAGTCTAGATAGTTAGAGCAGCCTTCTTACCCTTATTAGCCTTAGGGGTTAGCTTTATAGTAATAAGCTTGTAGTAGTATAGAGTTAGAGTCTAGGGATTCCTTACCTAAGGCTAGGCGGCAAGGGGAGTTGTAGGCGTCTTAGGAGCAGGAGGAGTAAAGCCGGGGACGTCTATATTAAAGGAGCTAAAGTAAAGTTAAGCAAAAAGAGTTAAGCAGAGTAAAGAAAGATTAAGCAGAGTTAAGAAAGAGTTAAATAAAGTAGAGTAGAAGAGAAGAAGAAGAAGTTAGATAAAGTTAAGTAAGCAGGCAAAGTTATAGGTAGAGAGAATAAAGAAAGAAGCTAAGTAAGAAAAGATAAACAAAGCTATAGAGCTAACAGCTAAATAATCTTATAGAGCTAGTAGTTAGGCATAAGTAAGAGAGGCTGCTGCCTAAGGTTAAAGTTATTATTACATCTAGAGCTTAGATTAGCTACTAAGCAGACAAGCAGTTAGAAAACAGAGTTAGGTGCTTGCATAGAAACTTCTAGCTAATGCTAAGGACCTGCGGAACTAAGTCTAAGTAAGGATGTTTAGGAAATGCTTAGGGATAGAAGCCTTAGACTAGACTGTTACTCTTAAAGGTAGAGCTTTAGACAGAGCTCTCTTTACTAGATGTTTAGAGCAGCAGCATAGTTAAGGGTTACATTAAAATAGACTTACTTAGCTAAGAGAGGATGTTTTGCTAGACAACTAAGTCTTAAGAGATAAAAGAAGTAGTAGGGGCACAGGGAAGATAGAGTCTAAATAGTTAACTGCTAAGGTTGCTAGAATAGATCTAAGAGACAATAAAGGATAGCTGCGAAGTATCTAGAAGGCCTAAGTAACTACTAAAACGTTAGAAAAGAACTAATTAAGGGTTGCTAAGATTAGAGCAAGGCTGCTGGCGAGTTACTAAGGAAACTAAATAGGGGCCTAGAGCGAGGAAAGGAGAGCTGCTCCCTTAGCCTAAGAAGGGGGGGTAATGTAATGGGCAAGCTATATTATCCTTAGATAATATCCTTAGCCTTAGTTAGCACCCTTAGATACTTAGAACACTCCTCAGCTAAGCTCTGGATTAGTCCTTAGCTTAGCAAAACGGGATAGCTTATCTTTAATCTAGAACAGACTAGAGTAATACTGTTAAGAGCAGATTACTTAGCAGATTATGTATATATATTCCTTAATAGCTTAGAGCTTTAGAAGCTCTATTAAATCTTAAGTATTCTTTTTAGACTACAAGCTCCTTAAGCTCAGCCCCTTATAATATGCCTAGCACGTAGGAATAGGAACAGAATAAGAGCCTTTATTATATTACCTCTCTACCCCCTTTATAACTCTAACCTTAAAGACTGCGGCAGCTGCATATAGATTACCTTGTAAAATTAACCGCGTACTAGGTTAAATAGGCTTAGACTTCTATAATTACGTTAATTTCTTATTTATATACTTCTTTATCCTTAGTATTAGCAAGCATAGTCTTGTGTAGCTTCTTAGCAGATACCTCCTGCCTTTTTGCGTTATAATTATACTAGTCTCTATCTTTAGTATTAGCAAGCGTAGTCTTATGTAGCTCCTTCTTAGCTAGTACCTTCTGCTATTCTGCGTCTAGACGTTAATTTCTTGTTTATATAATTCTTTATCCTTTGCATTAGCAAGCATAGTCTTATATAGCTATAGTATAATACTTAGGGATAAGTATAGGAGCAGGAGGCTAATGTAAGAAGGATAGTAACTGTCTACTCTCTGTAACCTTATTACTGCTTTGTTTAAATAAGTAGACTGTAGTTTAAGGTAATAGGGGTCGCGTTAAAGGCAGAAGGAGGCTAAAAGGCGTAGGTCGCGTTAAAGGCAGAAGAAGGCTAAATCGCAGGCTGGCTACTATAGTTAAACAGATCTAGGCGTAAGTACTACTAAACACGCCCTTCTGCCTTTAACTACAGTAGCTAGCCTGCAATTTAGCCTTCTTCTACCTTTAACGCAATCTAGGCGTAAGTACTACTAAACACAGCCTGCAATTTAGCCTTCTTCTGCCTCTAATTAGATCTAGGCGTAGGTATAACTAAGGAATCCTTTATTAGCGTAGTAAAGTCTTATTACTATTAGGACTTATAGATAAATATAGTACGCCCTGCCTAATAGATAGTCTAATAGCCTAGGAGTTTATAGGACCTTTTAGGTAGTAAGGTAGAAAAGTTAGTTATAAGAAGTACGGAGGATCTATACTAGAGGGGTGGCCTTTATATAATTATTAGGCTGCCTCTAACAGAGAAACAATGTTCTAATAGGACTAGCGCCTTCTACGCATTCTATTACCCTCTAGGGCAGATAATCTATTAGCCTAGGAGTTTGCTTAAGTTTACTAGAATATGCTAGAATGTAGCCCCCTGCCTAGTAGTAGTTCTATTAGCCTAGGAGTTTACAAGACTTTACAGGAATGTAGCTTACTACCTAGTAACGCCTAATAGCAAAGATTTAGTATGCCTAGGAGTTTACAGGACTTTAGAGGAATATAGCTTACCCTGCCTAGTAGAAGGTCTATTAGCCTAGGAGTTTGCAGGAGGTTTTTAGATAGTTCCCTTAGCATACGCACACGTTCCTTAATCCGCCTAACGCGCTAGCGCCCTAGGGTAGCCTTCCTAATATCCTCTATCTGCCTGTCGCGCTAGTGCTCTAGACTAACCTAGTTCTTTTTTAGTATAGTATTAAGGTGCCTTAGTATATTCTTATACTTATCTCCTCCTTAGTATGTTTCTATGCTTATCTCCTTAGCTAGGTCTGTTAATGCAACCTTATATCTGTCCTCTTCTAGAAGATCTTCTAGTTAGCCTAGGAGTTTACTTAAGTTTGCTAGAATATAAAGGCTAGCGTTACTGCTGTTTCTACGGTTACTAGATCTAGTGTATAGATAGTGTTTACTAGCGCTGTTACTCTACTAATAATGTAGATAAGGCAGTATAGATAATATAAAAGGATAACGCAGATAAGGCAGTATAGATAATATAAAAGGATAACGCAGGTAAGGCAGTATAGATAATATAAAAGAATAACGCAGGTAAGGCAGTATAGATAATATAGAGAAACAATTTAGGCTAATGTAGGTTATAGATAGCTAGCAGGCGCGCCTTAATCTTAATTACTTTACAGCATCTATCTAGGAGGAGCCGTTTAAGGAGCAAAGTAATATTAAATAGGAGAAATAAAACCTGCTAGCTACACCTACGCAGTTATACTATAGTAGTAAGGGGAAATAGAAGAAGGCGCTAATAACTTGCGCAAGCAAATATCTAGAGGTTATTATAGTAAGAGCTAGAGAGGGAGGGTGTTAGGTGCGTATAAGGTAGAGGCGTATAAGTTTGTCCCTAAGAGTTTATATAAGTTAGTAGGACCTTATAGGAGTTCTATAAGCCTATGTAGTAAGTATAACACGTTATAAGTATATAAGAGCAGTATAGGTTTAGGGGGGGTATAATATATTATAGGAAAAGTAAACCTAAACGCTAACCTATAGTATATCTAAACTCCCCTTCTCCTATAAGACCTTTATACGCTAGTAATTAGTCTTACTACTATAATACCTCCTCCCTAAGGCTAGCCTTATAGTACTAGCCTATTACTAACAGCCTAACGCCTTTGTCTATATAGATACGTTAAACCCCTAGGCGCGGGTTAGAAGCTAGCACCCTAAAGGGTAGGTTAATTAAGTTAGCAAAGTAACACTACTTACACAGCTATGCTAACGCCCCTAGAGCTAGGTAGAGGGGGTAGTCCCTTAGGAGCTAACCCCCTTAGTCTAGGAGAAGGAGATCTGCAGCGCTGCTTAGGCGGTGCCTTAGCTACAGTGCGTGTTAAATATAAGTACTATTAAAAGAGGAGCTAATACTGCGCATAACTAGAGCTAGCATATCTTACCTAGGTCCTACCTTAGGTACTATAGACCTAGCACTCCTAGCTATGCTTCTAATAGGCTAAATATTACTAATTACTGTAGAGCTGCTTACCTAGCTTAGATTCTATAATATAACTAATATAGTCTATTACTCTCTGCCTGTTAACTATTAGGCCCTAGTACGCGTTACTAATAGTAGTATACTATTAGTCTACCTTCTAGTGCACCTACTAATTATTAGTAGCCCTTATAAACTATGTCTATAGGGCCTGCGTAGTTAGGGCCTGCTAAGAGCAGTTAAACTAAGCTTATATACTGTAAGCTAGCATATTAGCTAGTCTAACTATAGCAGGTTAGAATCCCCTATAGATAGTTAGTATACTATTAAGGTATATTAAGATACAGAAGGATACTTACAGTAAAGGGAGAATAGAAGGAAGGAGGGTAGGGGGGGAGAGAGAGAGAGGGGGAGGAGAGAGAGAGGGGGGGGGTCCTTTACAGATAGTTAGTACACTAGTAAGGCATATTAAGATATAGAGGACACTTACAGTAGGGGGGGGATAAGAGAGGGAGGAGAAAAAGAGGAGGGAGAGGGTAAATTCCCTCTCTCTAGGTTCTTAAAGACGAAGTTGTTGTCGTCGTTAGGGGGGGGGAGCTTAGGGGGGGGGAGCAGCAGCAGCAGCGCTAGAGGCGCAGGCAGCAGCAGTAGCTGCTAAGCGCCTAGAGGCATTATAACTATAGGCGAGGGTAAGAGCGCAGGCGCAGGCAAGGGCAGCGCAGAGGAGATAGTAGGCCTAGAAGGGCTAGAATAAGGACAGCAGCAGCAGCAGTAAGTAGGACTATATAAGGTAAGCATGTTTCTAGAAGCATAAGGTTATAAGAGAGGCTAATTATCTACGCATTTAAGATTATTTCTAGAAGCGTAAGATAGTAGAGGAGGCTAATTATCTAGGCATCTAATGTGCTCTACTTATATCCTAGTTAGGCGCATAGCGCTAGACTAAAGTCTGCAGGCAGGTATTATACCTGCAAAGGCAAGCATGTCCTCCTCTAAGAGGCAGACGTTAGTTATTAGCGCGCGGGCCTATTAGGCTGGCACGCAGGACATAGTAGTAGTAGTAGTAGTAGTAGTAGTAGTAGTAGTAGTAGTAGTAGTAGTAGTAGTAGTAGTAGTTGTAGTGTTAAGGTAGAGAGAATAAAGGAAATAAAGGAAGGGGAGGGAGGACTATATACTATCTACCCTCTTAAGGAGGAGATTTACGCGTATCTTCTTTACTTTACTATTACTGCTTACTTTCCTACAGACTCGTACGATATCCTATAGTGTCCTATAAACTCCTAGATAAATAAGAGACTATATAGAGTAGATATAATACTTTACTATTACTGCTTACTCTCCTACAGACTCGTATAATATCTTATAGTATCCTATAAACTCCTAGATAAATAAGAGACAGCATAGGGCAGATATAATAGCAAACAGAAGGCATCTAGCAGTATCTAAAAGCTTAAAGAATATCCTATAAACTTTAATAAACTCCTGCTAACCTACTCTAACGTATTACTCTACATAAGAGCTATAAACTTTAATAAACTCCTATAACCTGCTTAATTATATTACTTTATACTAGAGCTAGAAATACTAATAAACTCCTATAATCTACTTAATTATATTACTCTATACACTGTCTAGGGCCTCTACTAATGTCTTATAAACTCCTGTAAACACGCACCTACAGCCTATATAAGCCTCTACCCTTATCTAACACCTGTTATTATTGCCTACTTAAGGACACTGCTATAAACGTAAGAGTTTTCCCTAACCTACAACTAGAGTTAGGTGCTACACTAACTAAAGTAGATTAAGGTATATACTAACGCGTAGGCGTACGCAGCGTATAGGTGTCTACTACGCGTAATTTATAAGACAGAGTACTGCTGCTAGCTACGCGCATACGCTTTAATAGTATATAGTTGTCTGCTGCTGCACGCTGTACTAAGGCTAAGCTACCTGCTATATAAGACAAAGCTATCTAGCCTATACTACACTCCTAAGTATAGATCTTATTTAGGTACCTAACGCCCTACTAGACTACATTAGACATGCTAGCTAGTATATCCGCATAGATAGTATTAGAAGTAATAACTACGTCTATAAACTATTACTTAGGTATTATACATAACGCCCTAGCAGATAATAAAGTAGCAAATAATATTAAGGCTAAGAGCGTGCTCTGCTTAGCCTTATAGATAGCTACCTGCGCTGTAAGCTCGTTATTGCGTTGTTAAAGCGCAGTAACGCAGTTATTACTTAGTCTAACAGCTAGCATACCTACTCCCTATATTAACTAAGACGCTACTGTCTTTGCTTAGCTCTATTAAGCATAATACTCTAAGTATAACAAATAGGCTTTATCTATAACCCTAGGCAACGCTTATAGGAGGACAGATAACTTGTTATCTTAATAAGCCTAGGTTAACAGGGACAGTACGCCTTTATAAAGGCCCTTAAACCTACTATCCTAGGGGTTCTATAAGTTACCTAAGGACGTAGAGCTCTAATTCTAGGAGCTTATTACGCAGAAGTATGCTAACTCCTACTAACACAGCCGCGTTATGTACACTACAGCTAGCATAGGAAACTGTACGTTATCCCTATACGCCTCTCTTATTTATTTAGTAGCTTGCTTAGTAACCTAGCTATTAAGCGTAGTAAGCATAAAGGCTAGAAGCGTCCTAGCTCTAGGCTGTAAGAACTGCTAAGGACCTTCTAGCGGCTAAGGGAGTGCTAGTATAAGAGTTAGATTATACTTAGAGTAATAGTAGTCTCTGTCTACTAGCTAACGCGCTATTATAGGGAGTTTATACTCCCTAAGGTGTTATAAGAAGCCCTAGCAGTAACACTTCCTATTAACTATACCTATCTATAGCCCTAGCGCGTTTCCCTAAGTAATTATCTCTGTCTTAGTCTAGTATTAAACGCCCTTATTTGCACCCTAGCTGCTGTTCTAGCTGCTATTCTAGCTATCCTGCTCTACTAAAGATAGATCCTGCGATAGATTGCTAGTGTTGCTAATGTCACCTAGCGTAGTACACTGTAATAAACAACTCCTAGCCTTTACTTAATCTAATAGCAACTAGTTTTAAACTTGCTTAGGAGGTAACTGTGTAGGTAGCTAGCCCTTATAATTAGACGTAGAAGCGGTACTGTCTAGTTAGCTTACACCCTTACTATTAAACATCTAATAAGGCAGGAAGATATATGCAGAACTTGTTTACCTAGCGCCCTAGCCGCTATAACTAAGACGCTGCTACGCGTTAGTAAGGCTCTTTATAATAGGCACCTTCTATACTACTACGCAAGCAATATTGCTAATATTAACACCTAGGCTAAGCAATGTAGTTGCAAACACAATCTAATACTTAGAGTCTACGCCTTTAAACTCCTAGTAAGTCCTATTATAGTTATATTAAGGCATAGTAGCAGTAAAAACCCTAACTACGTTAAATATACAGCGCTTACCCCTACTTATATGCGCTATATATTACTAGGTAACGTTAAACTCCTTAGTTATCTAGAGGAGTATAGTCCTCGCCTATACTGCAGCAGCCTAAATTAAGCTCTGCCTATTAATAAACACAACCGTCTTAGGTATACAGCTAGAGGTACACTGCCTATAGTTAACTGCTGCATTAAGGAGGAAGTATAGCACGTCCTATAAGTCTACCTCTCTACGCGGTAGTAATAGCACGCAAAGTAACACGTCTAGCTAATTAACAGACGTTTAGATAACCTTAGTATAGTATACGCTGTTCCTAATTAGCTAAAATCTAGCTAACTGCAGTACTAGTCTTTTAGATTCCTTATTAAGCGTAGCAGAGCACCTAAACTAGATAATATCCTTACAGAGGATCGTGCGCAGCTTGCCTAGCAACGTAAATACAGGCTAAAACTCCTTCTACTGCGTAATAAGATAGTACTTGTCTATTATAATAAGGCTAATGCAGGACTATAACTCTAGACCCTTTAAAGTATTACAGAATAACTAGCTAGAGGCCTGTTTAGGTCCTAATAGTATATATGTAAAGTCGCCTTATAATACCTAAGCAAGCAGCTACTTCTTATAAGCCCTAGTATTAGCGTTAATTAAGTATAGTCTTAACCTATCTAGACGCTAGATATTATGCAACTGCTCGTCCCTAAGCTTAGTTAATAGTACTAATTAAAGTGTTATCTTTCTAGTAAGAACTGTATACGCATAGAATATAAGGCTCTTTCTAAAACTAGTCTGCGTAATAAGGAGAACGTTAGTTTTAGTAAATATTAACTGCTGCAGCATACAGACCTACTCTTCTTATAGACTAGACGCCCCCCCTAATCTATGCGCAAGAATCCAGCCTAGGCACGCCTATATAACCTCCTTCTAATATATAATGTTATTATAGAGGCAAGCCTAGTTTATAACGCTAGGTAGTTCCTTAAGCTGCATATTAGGTATGCGCTTAATAAAACGTAATACGTCTGTAACATTATACGCCTAGGGCTCTATACTAGTAAGAGCCTTCCTTTAGTAATTCTATACCCTACGCCTATTAGCCTTGCAAACCCTACGCTTTACTATTATTATAGGACTCTCTAGGAGTTTGCAGGAGTATATAAGACTAGCAAGTTTATAAGAATAGTTAATACGCGTACTAGGACTATCTAGGAGTTTATAGGAGTGTATAAGACTAGCAAGTTTATAAGAATAGTTAATATAGGTGCTAAGACTGTCTAGGAGTTTGCAGGAGTTTATAAGACTAGTAAGTTTGTAAGAGTAGTTAATACGCGTGCTAGGACTGTCTAGGAGTTTGCTAGAACTTATAATAACACTGCCTACAGGCTAGATTACTAAAGTAGTTAATAAATACTACTTACTAGGACTCTCTAGGAGTTTGCAGAACTTTAGAGAAGCCCCTATAAGTATTTCTAGGTTTATAGGACTATTGCGTAATACGCGCAAAGCAGGTAGAGGTAGGGTACTAAAGTGCGCAACACCCCTAACAGGCTGGATTACCTAAGCAGTAACTAAATAGTACTTGCTAAGACCCTCTAGGAGTTTACAGGACTTTAGAGAAGCCCCTATAAGTATTTATAAGTTTATAGGACTGTTGCGTAATGCATATAACGTAGGTAGGGGTAGTATACTAAAGTGCGTAATACCCCTAACAGGCTAGAATTATATAACTAGTTAATAAATACTACTTACTAGAACCCTCTAGGAGTTTATAGGAGTTTAGAGAAGCCCTTATAGGTGTTTATAAGTTTATAGGACTATTACGCAATGCGCACAACGTAGGTAGGGGTAGATAGTATATAGGACTATAAAATGTTAACCTTTTAGACGGTATATATTACATCTTATACGTAAGTAATAATATAATTAAAAACTGCAGTGTAATATTAATTTACTTATTCTTTTACTTATATTTAATACTGTAATAATAGCTAATATAGCTTATAACATAGAGATAGCTAAAGTTAGGATTTTTTAAAATTTAGTAGGAGTTACACTAAAGCTAGAACTAAAAGTTCTTAGACGCTCTGCAAACGATTGCGACGCCCCTTATATAATTACCTCTAATTAGCCTAGGAGTTTACAGGATATTCCTAGAGTTCTAATTAGCCTAGGAGTTGTTAGAAGTCTAGAGGACTTCCTGCCGCGCCGCGCTAGCGGCGCTAGCGCAGAGTTTGCGGAGCGTCTGATTTATAAGATAATGTATGGTCCGAGCGGTGCATCACGGGGTAGTAGCCCCCCGCACTACCGCACAGAATAAGAGAATAGAGTAGAGGTAGAAATTCTTCCTTCAAAACTACTAATAGTATACAGTAGAAAATTAGATAAGCGTTGACTAATGTGTTACGTACTCTTGCCGTGGAGACTGGAGAGAGAGACTTCGTTCAATGCCAGACGGACGTGCATTAGGAGTGTTGAAGAACTAGGATCGTGTATTGATGGACGCGCAATCGAATTAAAAATCGGAAGCTGCTGAATGGGTAAAAGATCGACCATTGATTTCTTAGCAAGTGAGGTGGTCATGCCAGCTCCGAGAGAGTCTCTTGTTGGAATGGATTGATTGAACCGTCTTAAGATAAGGTCACGTGGTAGGGTCGCGTGATCACTAGACACCTAATGTCAACCTTATGATTCCTCTGGGGACATTGCTAGACTATAGTATATGAACTTGCTATGTTTAGAAAGAAACGTGGATTGTTGAGTCGTTGTGTGAGTTTAGTTATTACCATAAAGGTCTATAATTCGAGATAGAACGGATGCGAAGTATAATTATCAAAATCCGTATGCAATAAATACAAACTTCAGCCAGTAGTCTCTCATAGCAATCTTACAGTTTCTTCAATATCATGTATTTGCCCTAGAACATTCCTAGATTAGGAGATTAACAGCTGCAAAGAGCCGTCCTGCAACTCTTGTCCTCAACTGTAAGTAAATGATTATAATAGCCCGGGGAACCTGCACTTGCTACAAACACCAAATTTATGCTACTAGTACACTCGGAGTAGAGTATGTGTTAGAAATGGCCTAAGATAGCACAGCTATCGACTACTCCCAGTCGTGGCAAATCTGCGTGAAGTAGGCACACGTGAATATTTCTCTTACCCTGCTTTTTCTGCAATGTCATCCAATCGGCTAGGCAATCTAGATGCAAGTTATATTTGCAAGCATTGGCCTTAGAGTATGTAGCGTCTTGCAATTAACCAACGACAGGTTAGACGTTTGTCTTCTGCATCGCTGCATGGGTGAGTTTCACGTTCAAGACTTCAAAGCCCAAGGCTTGAGCTTATTATCTTGGACCTACTGGGCGGTCGAAGTCAACACAAGCATCAGATTAAGCTGTTGAGGTAGGAGCTATGCTCTCATTGGTAGGAAATCGCTAGGTAATCGATCCGATTAAAGAAAGCGCTAGTGTGGCGTAACCACTGTATTATACAGTAGATTGGGTCGGTTACTCTTCTTCTTCTTCTTCTTCGTCTTCTCCAACAATACGATGACCGTTACCACTACTGTACCTCGATATGAGTTGAGTCTACTCTTTTAATCAAAAGGTATTGCAATTCTTTATCAAAGACGTTGCGATCATGTGTTGCACTCGCCAGAGTCTTTCGTTTAGGTAACCTATCTCTTGCCCATAATCACTTGGTACTCTGCAAGGATATCTAGATCGCAACAGATGACCTGAATAAGTGCTCGAGGGTTAAATGAAGCGTCTCTTAGCTAGTTGAGTTTGAAGGTTTTGCTCAATGTTTTCTGGACCTTTTCGTCTAGGTTAACATCTAGATAGGTGGGGGCTTTCATGAGTCAGCGAAGTGTGTTGAGAATCAGACATTATGTTGGCTTTGATGTACAATCATCTTATAGCAAGTCAAAGTTCAGAAGAACTAACCACTACAAGAACTGCCAGTAACCTAGGAAGCTTTCTTGTGAGCGAGGGTATTCGATCACTTTTATGAAATGCTAGAATATCTCTGGAAAACATTTTAAGGGCTTAGATCGCTCATCATGCAGTCTCTTTCAAGTTCTCTTTTAGGTTCTTCTCTGGCGTTGACAAGGTTGATGGCCATGGTGTGGAGGTCGAGGGGCGCAAACGATAGGACAGGGTTATTAAATCAGCCCAGCAAAGTCTTCTCGTATGTAGATAAGGGGGTGTAGAGAAAGATTATTTTAGGTTGATTGGCTAGTAGAGAGTAACGCAATTGTATGAGTAGTGTCGTTTGAAGTTTGTCGTTCCGCCTGTTAAGAAGGTTTTATGGAAGTCTCCTTATATGGACAAGGTAAGACGAGGAAATGCATAGAGCCTATTCCGAGCACAAAGAAATCAAACTGCCTGCGAGACTTACAACGTATTTTCACGGACATGTTACTACAATGTAATGTGTAGGTCAGGTGCACGCTCGCTAGCGTCGACAAAGAAATCGAGCCTTTACATGTGTGCCTTGTTCCTATATGACAGTTCCACTTGACTTGGATTGGGCAAATCTCGCTGGCCGCGTGCGTAACGAAGCCTCCTAGATGTTATTTCGTGTCCCAAGCACGTGATCTATAACTCACCTAATGTTGGCATCGAGGATCTTGAGAAACAATCCTTTGATGTAACATAGACGAAACATTGGTAAAGGGTTGACCTTGAATGAACGTATTGATAAGTCCTAGGAGCTTACCACCTGGATGCGAGAGGGTTCCTTCCGATCTCCTTTGACCACGTGACCAAATATCCATGATTCAGTCGTCAAATTATTAGATGTGTCCTCACTCCGTACGGGCACGATCATGTGACTAGATCACGTGATCAGATCACGTGATCAAGTCACGTGACCGCCTAGTGCTGAGTCGGCCTCAGCACTAGAAGTTACCCCTCACCTTGCCTCTGTACATAGAACATACACGAACCTGAATACTTGAATCTTTACACTGTTTTGCTTTTACTGTGATATATTACAAGATCCTATCTACTTGTCATTGTACAGAGATAGCCCATTCAACAAGATGAGATATAAGCTTGGTGCTAAGACACACATAGTGTTAGATCTCGATTTGACGTCCAGGCTCTTTCACGGTCTTGGCACGTGAACTAGCACGTGAATAGGCCCACCTTTAGAGTAGATATCTCGAGCTTGTACAGAGCTCTCACAAATACCTCTTTTTCTACTGTACATGTTTCTCTACCCAGACCAATAATAATCGACTCTCTTGATTGGAGAACAAATTGTCTCCCTGCATCACGTCCTAGTACAAAGAAAGGTCATGCAGCTATCAGCAAATTGAATCATCAAAAATACATGTCCCAATTCCAACTCTTCAATGTCTAGGCTTAGTATGCTATGATCAGGGATTCGTTGTACACGAGCCAAGTCCACAGCTGTATCCGCGAGATTTATCTCCAACGAGCGGTCACTTTCGAATGAGGCTACAATGACCTGGCTATCGTTCACGATGTCGAATAGCGGTGTAGCTGCTTACTCCCGTGTTCAAGTCAGCTAGAAGAGCTACGCGCCCAGTAGTATCTAAATTTAGAGCGGTAATGACCCGGATGAATTTCTCATCACCCAGTACTGGCCGAGGCACACACATATGGGAGAACCCCTAGATATAAATTGACTATAAATGAAAGCTCATAAGGATCCTTTAGGATTAGGTGTAGAGGGTTGGATTCAGTTCACATTCAGTTCGAGGTTGGAACTAGTAATTGGCCGTTCTGCAGGATGAAGACATGCTGCGCCGCACAACGTTCGCCCCACACTCGTCGACCTATGTAATGTACGATAAAGGCGCACGGAAGCCTAAGCGGCCGCCTGCTCACGTAAGATCAGCAATGAATTCACGACAGGCTGGTCGGAGGTTCACAGGGCGTTGTTGCCTAGAAGTGCGTGTTCTGATAAGAAGTGTTGCAACGGAAGACATTCTGCTTGGTGACCCCCTTACCCACCACATACTCATATACGTCCAGCCTTCTGCTATGGATACCCATCACGATCATATAGATTACGGCGTGGAGAGCGTCTCGAGCTCTGTGTTCGGTAAGGATGCTTGCACCTCCCTCGGATGGGGATCCGGCTCTGACTCTGTAGGGAAAGACACCGAGGCCGAGTTCGCTCCTGTCGGCATGAGATGCGATGTCAAGAATCTCTGGGAAGGCAGACGCAAATGCACGTGCTGCGTCAACTGGGTAGAAGAATATCCGAAAGACGTCCAACCTAACCCGGAGGAGACTGGCACCGTTCGACAATTCGCTCTGATCGTGCGATACCGAAAGAGTCATGGGTCCAACGAAAAGGCGATGACCCTGAGCTCAATAGTAGTACAGAGTCCGCTTCTAAAGCCCGTATTGGAAGAGGTCTTCGAAGGGTACGCTGGAATCACTGCAACCTTGAAGAAGGTGACATTCTCGGCACCATTCGCGCCCTTCTTCTATCGGTGGGCTCATTTCAAGAAAATCGTTGAAGACATCGAGGACGACACCACTCACGCTCATGCTCAACTCTTGTACAATGTTCTTTTCAAGGAGTTGGAGGAGACGATCAGTACCTATCAAGATCATCTAAGCCATGGTGTCATTACCTACGACACCCTTTGGACGCTGTTCAAGCCCGGTGATCTCATATTCTGTCAGCTACATGGCGAGGATATGACGATGAAGCTGTCTATCTAATGGATATGAGTTGACTGTAAAATACGTTGATTATGACGGATCCAGATTGGTATGTCTCAAACGTCGGGATTCATCGTATTATGATGTCAACCACTCTGCCAAACATTGCTTGCTGACTTCTCTGTAGTAAGAGAAATTTCATTTTGCACGAACAAGATGGCGTAGAGTTTGATCGAATTCGAGATTGCTATCACTTGTCCTAATTATCTGCTAACTCTGCCCCCCCAACCAAGCGGTTACGCAACCTGTGCAACCATCATCAAGCCATTCGAGGGCACCAGAGCCATTACTGATTTGGACACGTATCCAATTCAATTCAACGATGAAGCTGCCGCAATTATGGAGGAACTTTCGATCCGAGGAAAGAAGTTTGAAAAACTTCAGGGCTGCCACTACAAGTTGCACAAGGGTTATGCTCTACTCAACTCGGCAGGCCTCGGCAGGAGACCCGCCGTTTCAAGATACCGCACAGTGCGTCTGCCTCGTTCATGTTTGAGACGGTATCAGTCATTGAATTCTCACAGGTCGATGGACGCATCGTTGTCCATGCGGAGATGTACAATCGTTACAATTCGGATCGTTACAATTCGGATGATTTTTACATTTCGGATGAGACTTCCATCCTCGAGCCTCTGAACTCTACCTCGTTTGCTTATCCCATACCATTTGAGATGGAGATAGACCCACACAATCGACCCATGACTCCCACGTCTCCCGCGTACGATCCATCGGCGCACTCTCGACTCCCTCGACCCCCTCGACGTCCACGTGTGCTCCGGCTGGAGTTAGAAGATCGAGGTAATCATGTCATAGCGGGTATCTTCCCCAATGTTACTATTGTTTCTGTATGCTGACTACATATAGGGCCAGGTATTCTGTCAGACGAGCTCTACCACCTGTGTGCGCCAATCGTCAAGGGATATTGTATGAAGAGCAAGGATTGGGGTCTGGTATCTCTCGGTTTCCCGCCAAGCAATATTACTGACATGCTATAGCCAAGTTCAAAGTGGACAATGTGCAAGAAATCGTTTGGGACCATCGCGCGTTCGACAACCTCGTCCTTCCTCCTGGATACAAAGATCTCATTTTGTCTTTCACGAAGAACCAGAATCCCCACGACGGCATCGTCAATGATGTTATCGAGGGGAAAGGTATGAAAACCCCCTCGTTGGAAAAGGGT
The DNA here is from genome assembly GCA_010093715.1 of Pleomassaria siparia CBS 279.74. Taxonomy (NCBI): domain Eukaryota; kingdom Fungi; phylum Ascomycota; class Dothideomycetes; order Pleosporales; family Pleomassariaceae; genus Pleomassaria; species Pleomassaria siparia. The sequence goes on along the minus strand of MU005764.1, from coordinate 239,985 downwards.
CTGAGTCGGAAGTAACGATTTATGCAGGCCAAGGTATCGTGATGCTCCTCAATGGAGAAGCCGGTGTCGGCAAGACGTTGACTGCAGAGTCAGGTGGGCGTTCCTCTACTCCCTTCCCGGTCTCGACTTATTGAACTAACCCGTCTTCTAATAATAGTTGCCGAGCATATGCGGGTGCCGTTGTACAGTATGAGTGCCGCGCAGCTGGGTGCCAGCTCTCGTGAAGTAGAGCAAGCACTCGGGGACATTTTAGAAATGACTACAAAGGTATGTCTGACCGATTCTTCTGTGCTCTGCTGGGAGTATTCCATCTTCCAGCAGGTACTCCCAAGCACCCCTGCTGTTGTTCTCGGACGTGCAAGCATGCAGTGCTTTCTCCCACGTTATAATGAGTTTCACTGACATCTACTGTAGTGGGGCGCTATACTCCTGCTTGACGAATGCGAGGTATTCCTCGAGCAACGCACTATCGATGGCCTGGAAAGGAACAAGCTCGTTTCCAGTACATCTCGACCCCTTGCCAATCCCCATCAGAACTCGCTAACAGCCTCCAGTCTTCCTGCGCATGCTCGAGTACTACCGGGGCGTACTTTTCCTAACTACGAATCGCGTAGCCGTGCTCGACAAAGCTCTAGAATCCCGCATCCATCTCAAGATCGTGTATCCGGCGCTCGACCAAGCGGCCCGACTACGCGTGTGGCAGAACCTCGTCGATAGGCTGCCTCGCTCAGCCATCGGTCTAGACGCATCTGATATAGAAGCCCTGTCGCGGCACAAGATCAACGGGCGAGAAATCAACAACGTGATCAAGGCGGCGCAGTTGCTCGCCAGCGGACAGGACACGACCCTGTGCTCGGCGCACATTGACACCGTATTGCGAATTACCCAGATTGGAGGCAACTTTGGCGGAACAACAATGGGAGCCCAGGCGTGAGGGCGAGCACAAAGTGCAGTTATTTGAGCGGGCGAGTTAATGTGGGTTGATATTGCGAGAGATTGAGCGAGAGAGCCAGAGCTTAGTGGTTCTTCTACGGCCTGTACTTTATATCCCATAGCATAGATGAATACCCCTGGCAAAACGGGTCTAGACTAACCCCTATGGGACCCCTCGGAAGCGTCCCACCCGCAGCACAATATCAGTACATCCATGGCATATCATATTACATATTACATATTAGCATCCATCAATTGAGCCTCTTGAATTCAAATCGCCCGTTGCCAGGACCCACTTCAATCGACTGACACATTATTATTGATAAATGGCAGCATTCCACATATAGGGTCTCGACCCCGTTCTGTAAGCGCAGGAACCCCCCCCCCGCGCTCTGGGATATATGTCGGATCTCGGTCGGTCGCGAATGTTGTCACCTCGTATTACTTAACTGTGTGACCACGTGGTCACCTGACTTCATATATCGTACGGCGGCGGAATTGGTTGTATATCTACATATACATATCCAAAAAAAAGCCAAGGCGTTATTTTTACATCTCCCTTGGGGACTGCTTTTCCTTCCCATGGTAATAATCCTCACTCCAAAATCATAGTCTGCACGCGGGGAGAGACAAATCTAGGCGTTCGCTGGCTCGCTCGGCGAGCGATAGATAAATAGATATATTTATGACCATGTGTGTCGTGTCGCATCGATCAATAGACGGACCCGAGGATATATATGTGTAGATGGATCAGCAACGGTGCATTGAATTTCTATCTTGGTCGTGAGGCTCGTGCCATACTGCTTTTCTCTGCCGCGTCTGGATGATGATCGATAACGATCTCGCAGCAGGCACTCAACTCAATATATAGCCATGCACATTCATTGTGTGCTCTCTTTTTTCAATCTACGGCGTACGGGTGCCGGAAGCAATATCGTCGAGATTAGTTAGTGAGAGAGAGAGCAAGGACAAGGGAGTGGCGTGTTCTATTCTTGGGACAGGGAGCTAGGGTGGGTACCTACCATTCCATTTCATACCGTACCACGCCATGAGCGAGACTGATACCAATACTGACCGAGCTCATCTCAGCTCACGATGCAATGCAATGCAGCCAGCAAAGAAGGCGGGACGGGTGTAGATTGATAGATTGAGTCTTTCCATTTTCATTTGGCACAAGGCCCAGTGGCTCGGCAACAATTCAAGGTATAAGTAGTTCCTCCATGTCCATGTGTAAAAAACCATCATCATCATCATCATCATCATTTATCCATCTCCTTCCGTCCACACTTGCTCCGTCTTCCTTCCCTGTCGTACTACTACGTACAGCAACCAACCGCAGCCATGTACTCTAGATTCGTCGCCGCCCTCCTCATGCCCGTTCTGGCCGCTGCGAATCCGCTGCCCCAGGCCGCTGCCCCGGATCCGACTCAGATTACCATCGTCGATAGTACGTACTCGGGCAACGGGTGTCCCCAGGGCTCCGTGTCGACATCGACGTCGACTGATAAGACGGTAAATCTATCCACCCACCCACCCCCTGTCCGATTCGCAATCACAATCGCAACCTCAATCTCAAACATTTACTCACATAACCAAGGTCATCACCTACGGCTTCGACCAATTCCAGACGTACATCGGACCGGGGACGGCGCCATCCGACCACTCCAAGAACTGCCAACTGCACCTCAATCTCAAGTACCCAGGTGGATTCCAGTACGCCGTCGTCGACGCCACGTACCACGGGTTTGCGCGTCTGGATTCCGGGGTGACGGGGACATTCCTGACGACGTATTACTTTTCGCAGGATGCGGGCAAGACTGTAAAAGAG
>MU005764.1:214999-226727 GCA_010093715.1 Pleomassaria siparia CBS 279.74 | reverse complement strand
CCCCACGCCTCCAAAGATGCGAAAACGACCGCAGTTGCTGTCTCCCCGCACGTCGATCCGCGCCCTGGGCTGTTTTGCACTTTTCTTTGTCCTGGCGGGGACGCTGTGGCTCTGGGATGCGAAGCCGCAGCGGCGCATGGGAATGAAAACGGGCACGGGGACGGCGCCGATTGCTGCGCCGCCAAGCGCCACCTACGAGGAGCCACATCCTGTGGCGCACCCGATTGACTACTTGATGAAGAAGGCCTATGGCACGCATCGCGTGCTCCTGGGGAAGCAGACAACGGATCTATCGTCCACGGCCAAGGCGTACCGGAAGCGGAGAGGACGACATCCGCCGCCGGGATTCGACAAGTGGTTCCAGTATGCGAAGAAGCACAATGCCATCATTGTTGAGGACTTCTTCGACCAGATCTACCACGATCTGAATCCGTTTTGGGGCGTCGAGGCCAAGGGGATTCGAGAGCAATCCAAGCATTTCCCCCATGTCATCTCTGTACGGAATGGGAAGTTGACCGTCAAGACGGATATCGAGAGGGACTGGATGAAGCTGTGGAAGGACTTGGTGCAGAAGATCAAAGGTTTCCTGCCGGATGTGGATATCCCTGTCAACATGATGGACGAGAGCAGGGTCATTGTGCCATGGTCCGACATTGACCGATATGTCCAGGCGGAAAGGAAGTCGAGGGGAACGCCTCCGGTGAAGGCTGTTGTCAAGAAGCTCACGGGGTTGAAAGCATTCGATCAAGACAAGACCACGCCGGCCGAGCCACCCTGGATTACCCAAGGTAAATTCTGGGATATTGCAAGAGTCGGATGTGCTCCCGACTCGCCAGCGCGTAATCTGGCTGCCGTCGATGACTTCAAAGGCCCGCCGCCCATACCGGTAGGCTTCCCACTCGGCTCCTTCGAAGGCTATGTGGCGAATTGGACTACGACCAAGGACCCCTGTCAGCAGCCCGACCTGCGAGAATCCCACGGCACCTTTGTGGAACCCATTTCTCTGAAAACGACAAATAAGCTAGTTCCCATCTTTGGTGGTTCCAAGCTGCCCATGAACAACGACATCCTCATTCCCCCAGCCATGTACTGGTCTAAAGATCCCCTCTACTCCGGTGGTGAGAATCACGGTGGGCCCTGGGAGTCCAAGAAAGACGTCGTCATCTGGCGCGGCGGTGCAAACGGCGGTCGCAACAGGGTGAACAATTGGACGCGATTCCATCGTCATCGCTTCGTCTCCATGCTCAATGGAACCGCCGTTCAGGGTGCGGAAACCAACACGACGGGTCCAGGTCAAGGCCCCAACTTCAGTCTCCAGTCGTACAGGACGTACCACCTCACCGCGACGCGCTACACTGATCTGGGATCCTGGCTCGCTCACAACACAGATGTGGCCATGGTGAATCTCATCTGTTTCCCTGGGACTCAGGATAACAAGTGTCCCTACACGGACCCTTATTATGAGGTCAAGCCCAGCATGCAGATGGCCGAGCAATACAGGTACAAGTATCTGCCCGATATCGACGGAAACTCTTTCTCGGGCCGCTACCGGTCATTCCTTCTTTCGACATCGCTCCCGATCAAAGCGACAATTTACTCCGAGTGGCACGACTCGCGGCTCACCCCCTGGCTGCATTTCGTCCCCATGGAGAACTCGTTCATCGACGTCTATGGCATCCTCGACTACTTCATCGGTACGGGCGTCAACTTCAAAACCAAGAATGGAACCGTCGTCGTCGAGGGTGCGCATGACGAGGAAGCACGCACCATTGCACTCGAGGGGAAGCAGTGGGCTGAAAAGGTCTTGCGGAAAGAGGACATGCTTATTTACGTTATGCGCTTGCTGATGGAATTTGCACGCGTTTCGGACGATAACAGGGAGAAGGTGGGTTTCGTTGAGGATCTGTCGGAGTAATAATAAAACGTCGGGTTCGTCATGGGGGGATGGTTGTGGGAGACAACGGAGCTTTATCGGATTCAGGCGCAATATTTGCTGCATCATCATACATACATGGCGTAGCGGGCGACGGACGAGGTTCTCGACAATGGGCGAACCGAGAAAAGTTTGGGAGGTTATAAGCTGACTTGTATGCATTTTCGGGTATTTCAATTACATGGGGTATCAGGGCTAGGGCTTGGGCCGGGCAGAGGCGTCATCATGATGGCGTCTAATCGGCGCAGGGTGCTCTGTTTTAGATAATTACTCTATGGGAGTATGGGAGTATGGGAGTAAGAAGGATTCTCTTTGGATCTGTTTTTTGTATGTAGGAATTTGGTGGTTGTGATTATTGGCCTAGCTATGACTTCGGTCGATGATGTCGGTGCTGAAAAACTATTCATGCCAACCCCCGTGCCCCCCCCCCCCCCCCAATAATAAATCCAACCCCCTCCAAATGTCTTGGCGATAATGCCCCTCACATTTTTTTGTTCGCGCTCTGACGCATCAAGATCGCGGACTCACTGCCCACAACTTCGAGCCATAATCCATCTGCATGCAGCGCGTACTCCGCCACTCCACACGTGCATTTTTCAATTCTGGGTCTACTATTCTTCTGAGGCCGCTGGCGACTCATACATCTTTGACTCACACGCTCGCGCTCGCGCCCGCGCCCCATCATAAAATCTACAGCCCCACCACACACCACCACAGACACCAAACTTTCTACACCTACTCCCTCGCCAACATCCCACCTTTTGTACCATTCGCACCACACAAAAACGCAAACATGGACGCCTCAACCCTCAAACCACTGTCCGTCGATGACATCTCGGCGACGCTCAAGACCATTGGCCTCGACTCGGTGCCCCAGGAACCGAATACCTATCCCGCACTCAACCCCTTCGACATCTACCGCTCGCACATCACGGAGCTGTTGAGCAAGAGCAGTGGGATTGATGCGAAAATAATTTACCCCACGCTGGCTTGGACCATGAAGCCCGAAAATGGAGACTTGCAGTTGGCGGTCCCCGCTCTCAGGCAGAAGAGGAAAGATATGGCGGCGTTTGTGCAGGAGCTTGTCGATGGGGTGTGTTTCCTCTCCTCTCCTCTGATTCTGATTCTGGTTCTGGTTCTGGTTCTGGTTCTGGTCCGAATGGGGGAACAGATGACATTGGCGAAAAAAAGTAAGGCTAACTTGAAGCGCACAGTTCCCCGAATCTCCCCTCATAGAAAAGCCTACCGTCAATGGCACGTGGATTAGCTTCTTCTTCAAGGCCCAACCGCTCATTGACCTCACCATCCCCTCCATTCTCAAAGCCGGCACCTCCTATGGCTTCAATCCCAACTTCGGCCTCAAGGCACAGGGCTCATCGGAACGCAAGAAGATCATCGTCGAATTCAGCTCTCCAAACATTGCGAAACCCTTCCACGCCGGCCACTTGCGTTCTACAATCATTGGCGGTTTCCTGGCAAATCTATACGAGGGCTCGGGGTGGGAGGTGATCAGGATGAACTACTTGGGAGATTGGGGAAAGCAGTATGGTGTCCTGGCGCTGGGGTTCGAAAAATATGGATCGGAGGAGGAGCTCGTCGCGAAACCTATCGGTCACCTTTACGACGTATATGTCAAGATCAGCGCGGATGCCAGGGAAGAAGCGGACTTGGTCAAGGCAAAGAAGGAGGAGATTGTGACGCTAAAAGCAGAGGGTAAGGATACAAGCGCGCTCGAGGCCGAGGTACAGAAGATCCTGGACACTGGTGTAGACGAGCAGGCCAGGTCATACTTCAAGAAGATGGTCGACGGTGAACCGAAAGCTCTCGGCATCTGGAAGCGCTTCAGGGACCTGTCCATTGAGAAGTACAAGCAGACGTATGCTCGTCTGAACATCCGCTATGACGAGTACTCAGGCGAGTCGCAAGTCAAAGATGAGAGCATGGAAGAAGCTGCGGCACTCATGGCCAAAACCGGCGTATCTGAGGACTCGGAAGGCGCCGTCATTGTGGACCTAACTAAATACTCGAAGAAGCTCGGCAAGGCCATCGTCAAGAAGAAGGATGGCACGTCCCTGTACTTGACCCGTGACATTGGTGCCGCCACCGAGCGTGCCGCCAAGTACCACTTCGACAAGATGATCTACGTCGTAGCGTCGCAGCAAGATCTACATCTTGCGCAACTCTTCAAGATCATGGAAATCATGGGCCGCAAGGACGTGTCTGAAAAATGCCAACATATCAACTTTGGCATGGTCAAAGGCATGAGCACCAGGAGGGGTACAGCCAAGTTCCTGGACGATATCTTGGCAGAAGTGGGCGACAAGATGCATGAAGTCATGAGGGTGAACGAGGAGAAGTACAAGCAGGTCGAGGACCCGGAGAAGGTTGCAGACGTGCTGGGTATTTCGGCCGTCATGGTCCAGGATATGAAGGGCAAGAGGTATGTTGCCCATTCTTCCCCCCCCCCCCATCCTTGTTACTGGGTTGCTAAATTTTGTCATAGGATCAACCACTACGACTTCGACATGGACCGCATGACATCTTTCGAAGGCGACACCGGTCCCTACCTCCAATACGCCCACGCGCGTCTCTGCTCCATCCACCGCAAAGCATCCGCCGCTGTCTCTGACATCCCGTCGGACCTCACAACAGCCGACCTGACACTCCTCAAGGAACCCCATGCCGTCGGTCTCGCCAGGGAGCTTGCCAGCTTCCCAGACGTTTTCATCAACACGATCAAGACGCAGGAGCCGGCTACGGTGCTGACGTATTTGTTTAAGATGACGCACGCCGTGAGCAGCAGTTATGATCACCTGCAGGTTGTGGGTAGTGACAGGGAGGTTATGTTGGCGAGGTTGGCGCTGTATAGTGCGGCGCTCCAGGTGCTGAACAACGGCATGAGGTTACTTGGCTTGAGTCCTGTCGAGAGGTACGGTGATCCCTTTTCCCACCTGGATGCGATTTGTGAAGATACTAATTCACCCTTTCAGGATGTGAACCAATTTCCCAACCCAGGTCTGGTCGGCGACACACGCGCAAGAAGAAATAGTGTAATGAAATGTCACGTGAACGATAGATGAAATCAAAATTAAAATATAGGCGTTCATGGGAAAGAGGAGAGTAGAAGCATGGCCGGTCGTTTCTTCCACACAATTTACTTTGCCTTGCGGTGGTTCCAGGGGAATGGTCGTTTGCGGCAGCAGTGTCTCGATCAGAGAGTTCGGCGACGATATGGATGGATGGGTGAATGTGATTGAATAGCGTACGGTAGATACCATCATCAGCATACAGCATGTATGCAGGTATATACAAGCAGGGTAGCGAGATGCAAGAAAGAAAAAACACCTGTACTCACTTGAGTCTCCACCGCCAGAGGAGTGCGCATCGTCATCGCATCGCACTGGGTTTAACTTGAGTGACTACACATGCACCGTCCTATGTGTGTATGTACATATATCTCTCTCGTCTCAAGGGGTCCCGCGACGGCATCACAATATTTCAAGGTCTGATGCTTTTTTCGGTGGACTTGGGGGTGGTCGTTGTGGTTATTTATTAGATGGAATGGTATGGAGGAGAATATGAGCTGGAAAGTGAAGACCATATAATTAAGTGTAAAGATTAATTAATTAGTGTCTATCTATCTATAAAACAAAGGAGAATTTATACTGCTCTAAAGGAGCAGATAAACTTCTATCTAGTAATCTATAGAGCTTTCCGTAGATTATAAATTATTAAGTTAATCTCTAGTATTTAGCTATCTTATAGCAATATCTAGAGCTTATAGTTAATTAATGTAAGGGAATGTAGGATTACGTAATTAGGTTATGTAATTAGGGCAGCACCTAACGCGACACACCCCCTAGGGAAAGATAAGATCTTATCTCTACTAAGATCTTATCTTAGTTTTCCCTATACTAAGGCGTTAACTAATTGCGTAATTAATTATATAATCTAATCTTAGCAATATTAGTTACGTGCCTAGCCTAATTGCATTCTAATAATAAAGAAATTAACTTTCTTACCTCTACTACCTATCCTCCTTAACCTTACCTCTACTACTACCTTCTACCTTCTACTATAGCTGTATAAGTATCCTAAGCTCTTAATCCTTATTTAGAATTATATATTAACTTCTTATAGCAATCTAATAAAGCCTTATAATCTGCGCGTAAGCGTTAGGCTGCGCGTAAAGCTATTAATGCTGCTAAATCTGCAAATAATAGTAATAACGCTAAGCTCTCTAAGGCTAGTAAAGCTCTTAATAACCTCTTATCTAACTAAATTAAAGCTCTTAGTAAGGAAGCTAACTCTGTAATAGCGTAATAATTAATTAAGACACTTTAAGATACCCCTGCTGCTCTAACTCCTGCTCCCGCTCCTGCTCCTACTGCTGCTGCTACTCCTGCAGCTCCTCCTGCTTCCTCTAGCGAGGCTTATCTAGTAATAAAGTTCGCCTCTAACGTTCTAGTCCTTCCTAAGGAGCTTACTAAGGAGCAGGCGCTTATCTAACTTGCTAGCCTTAAGGATATCTAGTAGCAGAAGGACAACTATACAGCTAGTTTGCGTACCTAGCTGCTCTAGTTAAAATTACAGCGCGAGGGTTTGTTATTACTAACTTCTTCTGCCCCTGCCGCAATTACTAGCGCCCCTGCCGCGAGTACTATTACTCCTGCTGCAAGCACTACTGCTCCTGCGGCTACTACTATTCTAGCGGCCCCTAGGTTAGATTTCTTCTAGCGCTTAATCCTACGTCCTTACGTTAATTAAGGCGCTTCTTTATCTAGAGCTTTAGAGACTCCTAAGACTCCTGCGCTAAAGGCTAATGCCCCCGCGATTGCGTCTTTACTAGTCTCCCTAACACTAGCTCTAAGGCTAACACCTCTAGCTCTTATTACTAAATTATCTAGGTTAAGATACGCCCTTAGCCCTAGTGTTGCGCAGCTCTAGAACGCTCGTAGTAGTAAGATTTCTCTGTTTCCTTAATACTTAGCTAATAGGAGGCTACTAGTGTTTAAGAGGGGAGATTATAGCTTCTAAGTGCCTTAACAGAGCTTACCTGTTAAGCTAGTTTAATTGTTACCCTGGCCTACCCTAGTCGCAACATGGCTATTAAAAGCACCTGCTCTACTAGTAGCACCCCCCGCGTCTCTTTTAGTAGCTGCCCTAGCTAATTACCTCTCTAGAGAGGAGATTATAGGCGTAAAGAATAAGCTTCTTTACAGTTAATAAGGATATAGTAATAACTTTAACTTTAGGTATTTAGTAGATTTTAGTAACGCTAACCTGCCTCTCTTAATGTTTAATAATTACTATAGTTGTGTTAAGGTTAATTTAACTAATTTATCTCCTTGCACTACTACTACTTCTAAAGCTCGCCCTGACACTGCTACTACTACTATCACGATTGCTCCTCCTGTTCTTAATACACTAGCGCCTAATACGTTAATAACTAATGCGCTAACAACTAACGTGCTAACAACTAATACTCTAGAGACTAATACGCTAATAACTACAACTACCGCTCCTGCTACTCCCCTAATTACCTTAGGTAACTTATCTAAGAAGAAGAAGACAGGTGCCAAGCGCAAGCCTAATAATCTACTAACTCTAAAGAAATCTAAGAAGGCTAAAGGTAAGGAGCCTGTTACCTCTAGCAATCCTAGATCTTCTGCTAGGGTTAATAGGCTTACAGCTAACGCTATTTATTAAGGATTTAAAACTATATATTGCGTAATTACTTATTTAGGTTATATAAAGAGCGCGCTTGCTAGTTAATCTCTTAGTAAATGCTATAACTTATTAGTTAGGGGTAATTACTATTATACTTATAACTTAGGATACTAGTGCTAGCCTATATATAATCTTCTCTTCCTATCCTAGAAAGCTTGCGCTAACTATTATATAGTCCTGCCTATGCTCGCCGTGCTGCTAATAGGATGCTCTAAGCACTCTAGGCTACCCCCTAGGTAGTAAGTTATAATATTTTAAGTAGTGTTTTAGAGCTTTTAGCTAACTTATAATAGACTTCTAACGTTAAGAAGTAGCAAGTTACTTTTCGTACCCTAATTAGCCTTAAGGAAGATAGCAGCTAAGATAATAACCCTTAGGCAGATATCCCTGCTAAGCCTACTAGTAATGCAAGCGTTAACAATTACCGCGCTCGTATTAAGGAGCTTCTAGGTCTGTTAGTTAATAAGCTTATTTAGTAGATTAGATATTACCTATTAGGGGGAGGGCTATTCCCCCCCTTATATAAATAGATATTAAATAGCCCTTAGCACTCTTCTATTATTCTTTTTATTCTGTAATTATTAATCGTGCGTTGTAAAGTTATAAGAGCTCCTTAAATCTTATAAATTTCTGCTTAGAGAGATATTTTGTAAATCTATCTGCAGGCATATTATTAGTAGGGAGATATACAACTTTAAACAATCCTTTAGCGTGTTCTTAGCAGAGCTACATGTTTTAAATATTAACGTGCCTTAGTTAAGTAGAAATCCTTTTATTTTTACCTACGACGAGCTAGATCGTCTGTTAATTATTGCAGTAGATTGTCTACGCGCTATCTAGATTAAGGGTAAGTTCCTTAAAGAGTTATTTAAGAGCTATAGATTCCTTAGAGACGTAATCTAGTGCAATTAGCTCAGCCTTAGTAGTAGAAGTCGTAATAGTTGACTGTTAAGTCGCTTTCTACATAATAAGCCCTCTAAATAGTATAATTATATATCTATGCAATAATTATCTTGTTTCTAGGTTGTCTATAAAGGAAGCGTTACTGTAAATTAAGAGCTTAGCGTTGTATTTCCTACTATATTAGATACCCTTAAAGCGAGTGTAATAGAGATACATAATAAGTTAATTAATTACGTCTAAATAAGCTTTAGAGGAGTTAGTAAGGAAATGTAAGAGCTTTAAAATTGCGTATGCAATATTAGGTTAAAGCATAATTACTATGTACAGCACTAATCCTACGCGCTCTTAGTACGCCTTAATTTCTTATTTAGAAGCTTTGCCTTTATTCTTAATAAGCTTAACTAACAGCAGTAGGGTTTTAGGGAAGCTCCCTAAGTTAATTAGATTAAATTTTGTAGCAACCTTTTTAATGTAGGTATTATAGACTAGCGTAATTATCTAAGAGCTTCTTTCTCTAATAACTCTAATTCCTAAGAACTACTGCATTACTCCTTAGTCCTTAAGTTTATAAGTTGCCTTAATCCTATCTAGGACTGCGCGTGCCCCTTTCTTATAGCATTTACAAAACATAATTAGGATATTATTTACATAGAATAATAGAAGAATCTAACGCTCCTTATTAAAGAAAAGGCACAGCTCTTCCTTTAATGCAATAAGCCTAAGCTTCTGCAGTATGCCTAAGAACTCTCTATACTATAGGAGGGGTAAGTTATAAAGTCTATACAACGCTCTCTTAAGCTTCTATACTTTACCTAGCTTCTTAAAGCTATCTAGGAGCTAGTAAATAACTGCTATATTATTAGTAAGCGTTGTATTTAGGAATGCGCTAACTACGTTGTATTACAGGATCTCTATATTAAATTCTGCAGTAATTACTATTATAAGCCTAAATAAATAAGCCGCAAGCGTTATAGCATACGTTAACTAGAGTAAGTCTATAGCCTAGAGATCCCCTTAAGCTATAAGTTAAGCTTTATACTTAATAAAATATCTATCTTTGTTAGTCTTATACGTAAATACCTATTTAAGGGGGAGCGGCTAGTAGTTTCCTTATTAATCTACTTCCTGCTAGGTCCCCTTCTCTATGTAAGTCTTAATCTCCTTAAGCGCTGCTTTAATAAAAAGCTTTGCAAATTAGTGTATATAGAGATCCTTCTACTTTATTAGGAGCTTTAGGAGCTTGCTTCTGTGTATATAAGTACCCTTTATGCTTACTAGTTTTATAAATAGAGCTGCAGCTATAACAGAGTGCATTATTATTAGTTATAAGCTCTAAAGTTTAGCGTATAAGCCTTAGAAGAAGGTTTTTAGGTTCCCTATTAACTCTTATTTAGTAATAGTAAGAGTATAGACCCCTTAACTTCCTTTACCCCCTAGATTACCTTTAGGGTCCTGCCTGCGAGTTCTCTAGCTTGCGCAAGTAGTAGGACTAAAGATCCTTCTCTGCTAAGTGCGTCTAGTAGGTATAGTTTTATCTACTTTAGCTAACGCTTTAGAAGTCGCAAGCTTAGGCTAAGCAGCAGGAGAAGAGACAGGATAATCCTACTCTATAGGAATAATTTCCCTTAATTAAGGCAAATCTGCTTCTTTAGTAGAGTGCACTTCCTAAGAATTACCTTATTAATTATTTAGCTTACTTAATATAATACTATAATTACTAGGGGCTCCTAGCTTAGGAGTTACCTCTAGTAATAGGAGCGTTGTGTAATAATCCTTCTGCCCTACGCGAGTTCTCTGTAATAAGTTAGCTAGACTTATCGCCTACGCAGTTATTACTTCTACTTCTACTAGAGCATTAGGCTAGCCAGCCTGTTGCTTAGTTTCTTTAGAAGTAATAACCCTAGGCTCTTACCTTAGGTGCATTAGAAGATCTACTGTGCTTGTCCGCTTAGGTATCTACATAGGCACTAGCTTAAACGCCTTGCCTAGATTACTAATTATGTCTTCTGCAAGAATGTAGACTACCTTAATTACTTCTTCTTTAGATAGCTCTTTACCCTTTCCTTTAAAGAATTAAGTCTTATTAAATGTTACGTTTTGTGTAGTAATTACTTAATTAAGCGCTAGGATCTATATTTAGTATAAGTTAGAAGCTTTGTATCTAACTAAATATCTAATATAACCCTTTAGGGTAATTTTAAATCCCCTTCTATTACGTCTAGCTGCTTGCTCCCTGTTTAAGGGATATGCGCAATACCCGTACGCGTATACGCTGCTCTAATCTAGACGTAGATTAGCTGTTACACTTCTTATATGCTCTAGCTAATACTATTAGAAATACTAACAGAACTAATTATTAAGTACTTTATTTAGTAATCTTATGTTATGCGCGTATAATAGGCTTATGTTATATAGCTACACTACAGCGTCTACTACCTTAGGCTAGAGCTTCTTAGGCAAGTTTGCGCTAATCTACATTTTAATAGCTTTTGTAATTATCTCTTACCCTGCTTGTTTAGCTCCCCTGTTAGGCTCGTGGGTGTACAGCAGTAAGCTCTTAATCTTAATCCTATAACTCTCTGCCTATTTCTAATAGTCTAATTTGCCGTGCTAAGGGAGCGTTGCAGTGTTATTATCCTGCATAACCTTAACTATCCTAAGCTTATATCTAGCCTATATAAAGCTTTAGAAGATCTAGACAGTTCTTATAATATCTAGCAGTAATTTAAATTAAAGATTTTCTGTGTAGATCTTGCTACTGTAGTTATCTTTAAGCAGGAAGATCTATTATTCCCTAAGCATTCCTGTAGGCATGTTAAAAAGGTCCTATGCAACGCGCTAATAAGGTTATAGTAATTATTCCTTAGGTCTTTAAGAGATTACTTATTTTATATAAGTTATTGCGCAGTGCTTGCATTAATTACGTAGAGTCCCCTTAATGCGTACGTTCCTAGCTTTTGTTACTAAAGCTTTTAAAGCTTATAGGCCTAGGTGTCCTAATTGCGCATACTAGAGATCTTCTAAATCCTTATAGGGGTAAGTTACCTATAATTATAGTCTGTTATGCAAGGGGATTACGCTTATAGAAAGAGTATAAAAGGTAATAGGTTTATATTTAATAAAGGTAAGGTTATGTTTACGCATAAGAGTAGTAAGTACTAC
>MU005764.1:104415-213389 GCA_010093715.1 Pleomassaria siparia CBS 279.74 | reverse complement strand
TTCTTAAAGCGCTAGGCTTATAACTATAGAGGAGAATATAAGCTAGAAAGTAAAGACTATATAATTAAGTGTAAAGATTAATTAATTAGTGTCTATCTATCTATAAAATAAAGGAGAATTTATACTGCTCTAAAGGAGCAGATAAACTTCTGTCTAGTAATCTATAGAGCTTTCTGTAGATTATAAATTATTAAGTTAATCTCCGGTATTCAGCCATCTCATGGCGATATCCGGAGCTCATGGTCGATTAATGTGAGGGAATGTGGGATCACGTGATCAGGTCATGTGATTAGGGCAGCACCTGACGCGACAAATGGTTACCCTGTTGTTTGGTCCTGCGTATTATATATATATATAGGCCGATAATAAGAGCTTGGAAAGGAACTACAAGGCGGCTTGGGCTAATTATACTAATTAACAGGTGTACTTGGTCCCAGGACGGAAAGACGAGACTTTTGTGTAAGATGGCTTATTGAGATAAATGGGCAAGTGTGGTAATATTGAGTATTACAGTACATTAATGATGATTCTATCTAGGAGGTAACTATCTAAAGTACGTTATCTGTCTACTCATCAATTGAAGTCAACCCTACAGGTCCTGGAGTCACGTGCAAGACGAATTCTGGCAAGAAACAACACCAGCCACCCAGAAACTACCTTTGTCGACGATTTGTCACCCTCTCAACTCACCTTGGCGGGCATCTATATACTGTGTATAGGAAAAACGTGACTCCAGGACTACCCGGTGAGTAACAGTCGGGACGTCTCTCCTATTTAGCCCTAGCCGACTTGGCTCTAGCGTGTGCGCGCTCTCCAACCTCCATGTATCCTCCAAATGTTCACAATCTATAAGTGTATTGATTTCACATCCATTAACTGCATAACTGATTGATTTATGCCGGTTTTCTGTTAATAGCAAAATTTGGCCTTGCGCCAGGCAGTACTTCTTGCCAAGTCGCTATCAATCTTGACCTCGTCGGTTCCCCTAACGGGTTCCTTTTTTTTCTTTCCCCCCGCCTCCAGATATCGCACTTATCGGTCCAGATGGGCACGACAAGATTTGTGTACATTTTTAAATAAGGGAAAGCGAGCAACATGGCCACTGTTGCCGTCGCACTAGTGACGGTACTGCTTGGAAGTCGCAGGATATGACGTAGCCTGACGCAAAGCCCGGAAACGGCCATCGGGTGCCTGTATTATGTACATACTAGGGCCGGTTCTAGATGCAGACTATTATGAGAATTTTTGCCGCCATCTCCGTTTGTACATCTGGCCGTCCCGTATCAGGATCGTGACATTCACCGGTGCCCTCCAGGACAGAGAATCCACCATAACACCCTTCCAATGACCCACTGTCAAGAACAAGGACAAGGAGATGACGACTGTGACGACCGTGACGACCGTGAAGACCGTCTTGTATCCTCCATGATCCTGGACACAAACTCGCCACGGACCCTCAGTCTCCAAAATGGCGCCAAGTTCCTTCATAACGTTGGCATGATGGACCTGCTGGAATGTGATTCACGCCCGACCTTCGTTTTGGATATAACGGCTGTCAGCGGATCATGTGAAGATGCCATTTCACCAGTCTACTGGAATCCGGCCTTGGCTACGACACACTCTGGAAGTCTGTTCGATGCCTTGATAGGCAAAGCCAGCGCGAACAGTACCGAAGCAGAGAGAGTGGTGACCTTTTCGCGCTTCCAAAGGTGGACCGAACGGGGAGAAGCAAAATGTTTTGTCTATTGCGGCTTCACCTGGTTCAAGTTTCTAGTCGCAGGCCGCTGGAACGTCATAAGTGGGAGTTCAAGCGAAACGTCCACGCTCGGTCAGAATGAAGGGTTCGAGGGATCGGTGCTTTCCAAAAAGACGTCAAGATCAAGACTTCCGACGCTCGATTGGACCGATGAGCTGGCTCCTGTCAGGGTATCTCCTCATGTCGCGTGGGCTCGCAGCATCGATTGGGCTTCCACCCAACTAGGGCCCATGAAATCATGGTCCTCACAGTTACGCAGCATTGCAAATCTGATAATGCAGGACCCGCGACCGGCAGTCCTTTTCTTTGGCCCGGATTTGATCATGATTTACAACGAGGCCTATGTCGAACTCCTTGGAGACCTCCATCCCTGCATGGGCGTCGGTGCGCGTGTTGCTTTGTCTTTGGTCTGGCCGGAGTACTTCGAGCCAATTATTACACAAAACCTCGCCGGCGAGACAGTGGAAAAGACCAACACGCCTGTTCATATGGTTCGCAGTGGTTTCTTGGAAGAGACATATTTCTCATTGAAGTTCATACCTATTTTTGACGCAGACGGGGCCACCGTCGGTCACTACGAGCCTTTGGTCGAGACGGTACGTTGATAGCTGCCTAGTACATCCTAATCTTCCTCTTACTGACATGCCCAAAGACTAGAGAGGTCATCGCGCATAGACAGTCGCAAACGCTTCTGGCGCTGAGTGAGGAGATACCGCGAGCACGCAGCACGGATTCATATTGGACCCTCGCTACCAAGGTATTGTCCCACAACGACAAGGACATTCCATTTGCATTGCTTTACTCGGTGGATGCCGATGCAGACGAGGGGTCTTCCATTCGAACGCGAACATCGGCACAAGATTATTCGTGCACACTTAGAGGGTCTTCCGGGCTACCCAAAGACTCGCCCGCCGGTCCTCCACATCTAGACTTGAACGAGGACAACGGGTTTAGTCCATACTTCCGAAAGGCTATGGACGCTCGAGAGCCAATAACTATTCAGCTTGAAAAAGACACGCGAGCTGCGGAGCTAGTTCGAGGGATCGAATGGCAAGGCTTTGGCGATCCTTGCCGGACCGTGGCTATATGTCCTCTCAATCCTACATCATCGAGAGAAAGTTTCCTTGGTTTTATGGTCATTGGGATCAATCCGCGACGGCCGTATGATGAGGACTATATCCAATTCATCCTAGTAGCTAGCCGGCTTCTTTCTACCTCTCTGACATCGATTTTATGGCATGAAGAAGACATCGACCGACGGGAGCGTACCATTGCCGATGCCGAGACCATGAGGACCGAGCTGAGAAACCAACTACTTGAGTCCCAGAAAGAGGCCGAGCGCAACAGCTGGAAGTTTGTGCGTTTTGCCGAATTCATCGACATTGGTATCTTCATCGTCGGAACGGACGGCATTTACTCATATAGGAACGATGCCTGGTTCAGCATCCTAGGCACGGGGGATCGAACCATTACGATTGGTAATGTATGTCTTAGGCGAAGAGGCTGTGGGTCGTGTGGCGAAACATGCACAAGGCTACGCATACCAAATGTTGCATCAGCCGTGCTTGTGTTACACATCTCCATTACTTGTTTTAAAGAGCTTTGCTGACTAGACCATCCCAAAATGTTTAGGCATGGAACAAATTAATTCACGATGACTACGTACCCATTGGACAAGCTAGGTTTGAAAAGCTTATAGAGACGAAGGAGAACCAGTACGCACAACTCCCATCCGCGGAACGATGTAGCTGACAGTCTGCAGGTCTTTCGAATTGCGCTTGACCAAAACATGGGAACCTGCCAGCACCTTTGACGAGTCCATTCCCAAGGAACACCCCAAATGGGTTCTCTGCTCCATCATGCCTGAACTATCGGATGAAGGAGACGTCTCGGAAATCATTGGTTGCATAACGGACATCAGTCAGCAAAAGTACGGAGAGAACCTGCAAGCTACTCAGGCTTCACTGGCACAGGAATCTAAACGACAGCTGGAAAACTTCATCGACACTACATCACACGAAATGCGGAATCCGCTGTCTGCGTACGTACCTCGGAGGTGCAAAATGTGTTTCTTGGGTTCAATCTTACGAGCAAGACATTACTATACCCTCCCTTCTCTCCTTCCCCTTTGACCTGTGAGATCCTTGTGCTCAGAGGGACTTTGCTGACTTGGATACCCCATCTATAGGATCGTACAATGTGCCGACAGCATCATATCTGCCCACAAAGCCTTCGAAAAGGCGACGGGTCACACGAGCGCGTACCAGGATACATCAAACATCACCGTTGACGCTGCGGAGACTATCGTGCAATGCTCGAAGGTAAGTATCGGGGGACGAACAGTGCATATTATCTGCAAAGCCCTGCATAAGACTCTACTACACAAAGTCACCACCAGGTGTCCCATCACCATACTGGTTTCCCTCCTAAGATGAAGGGCCGGGCTGACCTGTTATCACAGCACATGAAGGTCATTGTCGACGACGTATTAACAATGTCGAAACTCGACTCTGGGCTCTTCGTCATGACGCCCATCGACGTCCAACTCGAGTCCATCGCCCGCGACGCTGTCAGAATGTTCGAAGGCGAGGCCGAAGCAGCTGGCGTGGGCTTGGAATTTCGTATCCACGAATCATGCACGAGTATTAATGCCGATACCATCTCACTCGATCCCACGCGCGTGTTGCAGATCCTGATCAACTTGCTAACCAACGCCATCAAGTTCACGCGGCTCGAGAAGACAAGGCACATCTGCGTTAGCCTGGGAGTCTCTCTCACAGAGCCAAGGCAGGACGAGAACGGAGTAGTGTCGTTCATGCGCACGTCGGGTGGCGCCGAAGCAAAGACTCTCCGTGCAGATTGGGAGAGGGGTGAAATCGTCTATGTGATATTTACCGTACAAGACACGGGTCGCGGCCTCAGTGATGCCGAGCACGAACTCCTATTCACGCGTTTCTCCCAGACTTCGCCACGCACCCACATCGACTACGGTGGCTCCGGCCTAGGTCTATTCATCTCAAGGCGACTGACCGAGATGCACGGAGGTGCTATCGGTTTCGCGTCAGAGGCCGGTGTCGGAAGCACCTTTTCCTTCTATATCAAGAGCCGGAAAAGCTTCGACTCCCACCAAGGGAACGGTGTTGGCGCTACACCTGGGTCGAGTATAAAGACGCAATTCATTCAATCTAGTGGCAATGGCCCGTCGGAGGGCGAGGAGGAGAAGAAGAGTCTATGCAGCAATGCACTGGCGACGCCTGTCTCATTGGACATAGCAAACGCCGATCTTCATATTCTCATAGTGGTAAGTTGTTGAGTTCCCACAAGCAGCAGAAGGTACAGGAAAGATGTAATATATGCTACGAGCGCTTCATTTCACAAAGTGCAATCTTGGGCTAATTGCACTCACTGGCTCTTACTAGCAGCACTTCCACCGTCCACGCCCCCCCCCCCCCCCTCTTTCGCCTTTCTTTTTGGAAACGACTACGCTAACGCCAATCCGTCCATCTCACAGGAAGACAACCTCGTCAACCAACGCGTGCTAGCCAAACAACTTGGAAAACTAGGAATGCACGTGGCCGTCGCAAACCACGGTGTCGAAGCCCTCGATTATCTCCGCACAACCACATACTGCGTCCCCACCACCACAACAACAACAACAACAACAACACCCAACACGCTATCCCTCATCCTCATGGACTGGGAAATGCCCATCATGGACGGCCTAAGCTGCGTGCGCCACATCCGCCAGCTACAAGACGCGGGCGTCGTGCAAGGCCATGTGCCCGTCATAGCCGTCACGGCGAATGTCCGAAGCGAGCAGGTGCAGATGGCGACAAGGGCGGGCATGGACGACGTGGTCAGTAAGCCGTTTAGGATTCCAGAACTTTGTGCTTGTATCCAGAGGACGTTGCGGGGGTTGTGGGGAGGGGGAGGGGGATATATACCCCCAGGTAGGTAGCACGTAGCACGTAGCACGTAGAATGAAATGAATATGAATATGTAATGTAATGTAATGTAATGTAATGTAATGTAATGAAATGAATATGTAATATATGACAGTAGTCTCAATACCAATCTTGATTAGTGTCCAAAGGATTGCAACCATGTAGAGATTAGTTTTAGGTCTTGTAATACCCCTAAGAGACCCCCTCGCCTACCACTATAACAACAACAACAACAACAACGACCTCATCACGTGACATGCCGTCCGAACGCCCCCGGTCTCTGCTTGTTTGCCCGTGTGTGTGTACGTGTGTGTACGTGTGCTCTTGGAATAGAGGATAAGATATATTGTACGCGTTTGGGGTGGGCGGGCGGAGAGGATGTAAGGGTGTTTGAAAGGGCGGGGAGCGGGCAAAATATGCCGTGCTGTGCCGTTCCGTTCCGTGCTGTGCTGTGTTTGTATTCTTTTACATTATATTGCAATGTATAGCTATGAAACATCTATTGCTGCCAGTAGAGCCAGCAATAGCTTGGAGAGCCAGGCATTTAAAAAGTGGCCAAGCAACTACACTTTGGTACCAGCCCCAGTTCAACCCCGGCTCCATCTTCACAAACAGACAAGTGGGGGGGGGGGGGGGGGGGGGGGGGGGAAGGAGGCCAATGGAAAACGATGGGATGGGATTATGAACTACCATGTTCGTTGCTTGGTTCGTTCGTTCCTTCGTTCGTTCTTCACTTCCTCTCCTCAAGCGCCCGCTTGATGGCATTGCAGCTATCGTTCGCATCGCCGAAGAGCATCTTGGTGCCGTCCATGAAGAACATTGGATTCGGCACGTCGGCGTACCCGCTCGCCATTCCGCGCTTCATGACGACGACCTGTTTGCTCTTCCACGCGTGCAGGACGGGCATCCCCGCGATGGCGCTGCCGGGCTCCATGGCAATGGGGTTCACCGTGTCGTTTGCGCCAATCACGAGCGTCACGTCCGTGTCGCCAAAGTCGTCGTTGATCTCGTCCATTTCTAGCACAATGTCGTACGGGACCGAGGCTTCGGCGAGTAGAACGTTGCATTGGCCTGGCATGCGGCCTGCGACTGGGTGGATGGCGAAGCGCACGTTTACGCCTTTGGAGCGGAGGTATTTTGTAAAGTCGCTGATGGCGTATTGGGCTTTTGCTACCGCCATGCCGTAGCCGACGACCTGAGGTGCATGTCAATATGTGCAATGAGGAATTAGGTGGAGGTGGGGTGGGGTGGACTTACGATGATGACGTTCTCGGCGTTGGCGAGGGCTTCTGCTGTTTCTTCTGCGGTTGTCTTGGTGATTTCGCCGACAATGGCTGTTTGTGTCTGGGGCGTCGCTGTTATGCCGCCGAAGAGGACGTTGGTGAGTGATCGGTTCATAGCCACGCACATGATGTATGAGAGGATGGATCCGGACACTCCAATCAGTGCGCCAACGGTCGTTAGGAGAGAGTTGTCCAACATGAAACCTTCCGCGACTAGTGCAAAGCCACTGTAGGCATTCAGGACAGTTATGACGACGGGCATGTCGGCTCCACCAATGGCGGCCGTGGTGGTATATCCTTTGACGAAGCTGAGCGCTGCATTGGCAGTCAGACATGCAGCACCTATCAAAGGTGCCCCAGGGGCGGCAGTTAGGAACATGCCAAAGGTTCCAGCATTGAGACCGAGGAGAGATAAATTGATAGCGTGCTTTCCAGGGAGAGCGATAGGCTTCGACGACATCTTCGACGCCAACTTCAAGAAAGCAACAATACTTCCCGTGAACGTTACGCCTCCGATGAGGACACCGAGGTAGGCACTGACCATGTGTAGGGTGGAGATGTCGCCGGTATGGCCCAAGACACTGCCGATACTGGTCAGTACGGCTGCAAGACCTACGACGGAGTGAAGGGCTGCGACTGTCTGGGGAAGTGACGTCGGTGTGATTCGTCGGCCGATAATCATTCCAGCGACCGTTCCGAGGGTAGCAAGACCACCAAATTGGACAAGAACGTCCGGGGCGAAGCCAACTGCAGCCAAGGACGCAAGGATGCCAGAAAAGACACCGAGGATACCAAACAGGTTGCCACGTCGAGCCGTTGCCTGCGATCCAAGTCCGGACAGAGAAGCGACGCAGAGCACACTGCTAACAAGATACCCGGCTTGAACCAAGCCGGCCATTCCCGTACTTACTGCAGCTACGTAACCGCCACCGAAGAGTACGGCAGGGATTGCGTAAAGCCAAGGGAATTCGGCGGGATCGGTAGGTCGTCTGAACATGTCCAGCATGCGTTTGGTAATGACGAAACCTCCCGAGACGTTGACAAAGGCGAGAAGGACAGATAGAGCGCCGAGTGTCTGTGGGATGGTTCCGGGCAGGTATCCACCACCCATGACGAAGAGACCGCCGATACCGACCATTCCAGAGATGGCATTCGTGACGCTCATGAGCGGAGAGTGTAGTGCGGGAGCAACACCCCAGACGACGCGGTATCCGATAAGACTTGCCAGTGCGAACGTGAATGCGTTGCCCATGAACAAGGGGCTGTTTGAGTTAGCTGGGAATTCTCCTCAAGTTCCAATATGCATACCTAGTGTATTTCCCAAGGGCGAGAGCCGTAGTCATTGCAGCAGTGATCCCTCCAACCTCACGGGTCTGCTGCTGCCAAGGTGTAAGTTGAACAACACTAGCCGCTTGGTCAGCCATCAAGGTGGCCTGGCTGATTGGCGGCGGTGGTGGTGCGGGCCGGGGGGCAGTTGGGAGAATTTGGCCGTTGTAGGTAACAATAGCACCTCGAGTGACTTCATCATTCAGATCAACATCGTAGTACTTCTCCGTCTTATTCGCGGGTACGAGGGAGAGAAGGAACTTGGTAATGTTGTTTCCGTAGAGAGTCGACGATTGAGTCGGCAGTCTCGAAGGAAGGTCAGTGTAGCCTGTACATTCGATTAGTATGAGCTTTCAGACGCAAGTCACTGACTTACCGATGACGGTCACGCCATCATACTTTGCCAATTTTCCAGGCACCGTGGCTTCACAATTACCCCCAGCTTCAGCAGCCAGATCCACAATGACAGAACCAGGCTTCATAGCGCCAAGCATCTACCCAAACATCAGCATACAGTCAAGTCTCAACACATGAGCAAATCCATACCGCTTTGGTGATCAGTTTAGGCGCTGGCTTTCCCGGAATCAAAGCCGTAGTAATGACAATGTCGACCTCGCGGCACTGCTCGAAGAAGAGCTTCATTTCCGCCTCGATGAACTCCTTGGACATGACCTTTGCGTATCCGCCGGCCCCTGAGCCATCCTCTTGGATGTCAACTTCGATGAATTCAGCGCCGAGGGATTGGACTTGTTCGCGGGCTACAGGTCGGGTGTCGAAACCGCGCACGATAGCTCCCATACGCCGCGCCTTCACATGAGATTAGTGAAAAGTCTGGGATGGAATGGAGGATGTGTGTACCGTCGCAATTGCACTCAATCCTGCCACGCCGGCCCCAATGACGAGGACCTTGCAAGGGGGAATCTAAGACTTGTCAATTGTACTTTCTGATGTCAGTGACGGCGGTCTACCTTTCCAGCCGCTGTAACCTGTCCTGTGAGGAAGCGGCCAAAGTGGTTGGAAGCCTCCAAAACGGCCTTGTATCCCGCAATGTTGGCCATAGAGCTACACCCATGTCAGCCTTCACACACCGACACCGGTATAGTTGAGTGACTCGGCATACCTCAACGCGTCAAACACCTGTGCACGAGAAATTCGCGGCACCATATCCATGGCAAAGGTCGTGGCTTTCCTTGAAGCAATTCTATCTATGGTCGGTCTATTCTGCAAAGGATAGAGCATGGAAATAACGGTGGCGCCCTCGCGAATAGCATCGACCTCTGCATTTGGGCCATCTATACTCAGTGCTCTGACCTTGAGTAAGATATCCGCCTCTGAGAAGACACTCCTACGGTCAACCGTCTTTGCACCCGCATGTTCATAGGCTTCGTCGGTGAATTGGGCCTCGACGCCAGCACCTCGCTCGATCAGGACGCGAGAGAAGCCCTTCTTCAGCAGCAGCTGTACGTTGGCGGGACTGATGGCGACGCGCCGCTCGCCGGGGTAACTCTCGGTGGGGATGCCAATGGTGAGGGTCGCATAGGGCCCGGCAGTAAAGGGGGGCGAGGTGGGGATCTCCTCGTCGTGCGGGTCCGCGTCTACGGCAAGTGATGCGTATCGAGCAACGGCCGTAGTCTGCGGGACTCGCCTCTGCACGTGCAACGGTCTTGGGCGGGCTAAAGAGCGGGAGCTTGCAGCGGGCAGCTGTGGCTTGAGTAGTCTGGAACTGTGTTCTTGGTTGACTATGGGGGTGGTTCGAAAGGCGAAGGTGGATGCGTAGAGCCTGAAGGCGCTGGAGCGTCCACGCGGTCCAAGGGAGCCCACGAGACAGTTGGTGGAGCTCATGCTGGGCGGCTGAGACGTATCTCAGAGATGGGAGAGCGAGAGCAAGAGCAAGAGCAAGAGCAGATGTCGAGAGCCCACATCTGCTGGCTTTGTGTCTGCGAAGACACGGTGGAAGAGAAGTAGAGGCGTGAAGTGATTTGTGACGAAAGGCAAAACTGCCACGGTTTCGCGACACTGACGGACGGGTACATGAGGCAACGTACCCTTTGGCCGGGGTTGAACATGTCGGCGGGCAGTGCAGTCCCTACCCTTGTACCGTTTTTGCCTTTGTAACGTCACGCGTGCTCTGTTTTGCCGGTCACCTTGTTCGCCTTGAACGTGTGTGGGGTGAAAGTGCGGGGAAGTTTAATCCTGACACGGGTGGTTTCCCCCAGGTTGCACCAGAGAGCCTCAGGTCAGGTGGAATTCAGGGTTCAAAGGAGTTTCCAATACATACATATGTGACTCTTCCATCTCAAAGGGTAGATAGCCCAAGTCAGCCTCGTTGTTGACTTTGAAGAAACGGCTACTACGTCTTACAGAGTATGTACATTGAGGTTGGAGACCGCTAACGACCCCTGTCAGTCGTTTGCGGGGTAGTCTTTACGACGTACGACGTACATACGAAGTAACGTTGGACGTGTGTCTACCTAGCCCGAACAGGATGCTGGGGGCCACTTTCAGATAAAAGGTCTCAAATGAAACATGTACAGAGTATGTATGTACTACATATAATAAATCTATCTTGACAGCCTTGCTTGCGTTGGTCCAAATTAAACCTAGCCAATCATGTCTCATTTCCAGCTTGCATTCCTTTTTTTTTTTTTTTTTTGAAAATTTCAACTACAATCTGACGCTGTGATTGGCTCCAAATCCGATTAATTCAACCACTTTACGCACAGTATTAATTAGTGGAAGAATATCATCATACGTCGTACATAATACTCCGGGAACATTCGGGCAGCGGGAGTCATGTCCGTATATACACATGTATACATACATACCAATTAACCCGCGTCCCCAATCGTGATTTCCCACGAATCAATCTCCTCGAACCGAATACGGGGAAGAGGTTTGTTCTAGGGAACCGTTTCTGTAAGATGAATTGTGCATGAGTAGTGACAGACAGTTTGTCCGATACAATAATTCAAAGGTTCATGTGCTTGCATGCAGGCTGATGAACAAACTGTTCGGCGGGGGGGGGGGGGGTTTCAAGTGGCTCTGAGGTGGTGGTAAAACTGGCAAATAACTCGTTTTGGGAACCGTCCATCGCACATGCATCTCCGCCGTCGGTTCCAAGGTATTATTTCCACATACATACATATATACCTTTGTAGAAAGGCCACGCACGCACGCACGCACGCACAGGCCACACGCACTGAAGCAAACAGTCTTGGTACACGTGACTCGCGAGCAGATTTTATAAATTAATCAATTCCCAATTAATTGATCTTTCCCCTTGAATTGTACTGTACTTTGACTCGGAACATGAGTTAATATCCATCTATCCAATTTCATCATCATCATCATCATCATCAAACCTTTTCATCCCATTACTTTGCTCTCAATCTCAAAGAAAGAGGGGGATACATGGATAACCAATGAATCATCAGTAATCACCAGATCTCTCGGACGTGAGACCCCTACAGAGGGCTGATAATTGATATCTCAACTTATGTTGTCTCTCTCTCTCTCTCTCTCTCTCTCTCTCTCTCCATGCTACATGTGCAAAAAAGCTCATCCCTGCGAATCCCTGCCATGAATGGCCCATCCCCGCTAGCACGACCCACACCCTACTTTGTATGTTATGTCGGACAGGGATGTGACGATGCGATAAGATGCGCGGTGACGTAGGCACGCACATACGTCGTACAGAGTACATGAGCTCCACCAGACCATCCGACCTGTTCGTTCAGCAATCAATCCTGAAATACCTAACTAACTAACTAACTAACATCACGAGGTTCACTACATACATACATACAACATACATCACCTTACTCGCAGTGCGCACGCACCACTGTCACGGTCACGGTCACAACCTCCTCCATTACATACATACATACATACATACATACATACATACATACACACGCACGCACGCACGCACGCACGCACGCACGCCATCCATCTACACGCGCAATCTCGCTGAAAGGGGAATAAATACTACATAGATCTCATTCCCAAGCACCGCTGCACCACACACACACACGCGCACGCCGTCCTTGTATCTAACGAAGCAACGCACCAACGAAGCAACACCCATCCATCCATACACGACGGCAACAAGAAAACAAAACCAAAAAAAAATGTCCATCCCCATCCTCTTCACGCTGCCCCCCTCGAACCGACACGAAGCGATCCTACTCGACACGACCAAAGCAGGCGGGCCGACGCTGAAGAGCATCAACAAGCAAGTCACGGCCGCCATGGGCACTTCGCCCAACTGCGCTGAATGTATGTCTCTCTGTCTCTCTGTCTCTCTGTCTGTCCCTCATGAGACACCACACATTCCAACACGCACGACGTCCAACAAGATCCCAATCATCTTCCTCTCCCTCTCCCTCTCTCTCTCTCTATCCCACCTCGGTAAAACCGACCGACCGACCCCGAGCAAACACCCACCACTAATGCCACCACCACTAAAACACTAACACTAACACCAACACCATATATAGTCATGTCCAAGTACAAAAAGACGGCCGAGACCCGCGAGACCATTGAATCGATGCGAATCCATTGGGCCGAGACGGGCCGGGATCGCAACGTGTGGCCCGAGTACACGGAGCTGACCAACGAGAACCTGCCTGCGATTATCGAGCTGCTGCGCTTGGCTCCTGGCAAGGGGGATGTGTTGGAGATCAAGGTTGGCAAGGCTGAGGCGGTCGGAGAATAGTACGGAAGACTGATATCGGAAAACACTCTTCTCGCTCGGCGTGTATATCTAGCACCATACTTGTCATCTCATTCACAACCCTACAACATCACTATGCTTTTCAACCTGCAGACAGTCTGAATACGACCAAATAATACACTTCTTCCTATATCCACCTTCACAGGACAACCACCAACCAGCGCGAGCTAAGCTTGCGTCGAGCTCGCGTGGCCTTCATTGGTCCCGTCTCACAAGACACCTAAAAATCAAACTTTCCAAAACACGGTATATAGAGAGACATGCATATTCACATGCTAATGATAATCTGCCTACGCCCATCGTCCATGATGATACGGTGGTGCGATAAACCTATATAAAAAAAAAAAAAGTGGAGGGTATTGATATCCATACCGATAAGTGGTCCGAATCCCGGGTTATGAGCAAACGCCGTAGGAACAAAGGAGAAGAAAAAACTGAAACATGAAATGATGGTGGGGTAGGTCATGCCAACTAAGCGCATGTATGCTAGCGCCGAAGTAAATGAGTCTTGAGGTATCCCGCCGTGAAGTATGTAGAAGAAGGAGAAAATGATAGACGAGGTCATCCATGTTGAATCGACTGCGCTACTTTTCATTCTGTTCTTTGATCATCCGCTGCCAGTGTACTAGCTCTCGGCTCAAGTCGTCCATCATCTGCACCGTGCTGAGACCCTTGAAGGCTTCGACGTCGTCTCGGTCCGACTTCACCTGCACGCCATTCGTCGCTGCTGGTGATTGTACTGCTGGAGCGGTTGTGTTCTTCTCTCCTGCCATCTCCACTTGCCGCTGGGCGATGTAGTTTTGCATTACGCCTGCCGGTCTTCGTATATCATTCCACGACAACTTCTCTAGCCGCCAGTTCTTTGCCTTGACCGGTTTTGTTGCGACAGCGCCGTCGCTGCTGTCGTGTCCGTTGCTTACTCCATTTGTAACGCTAACCTGAGGCGAGCCTGGAGTGTCGGCATTGGGTGCGGGTGAGGCGCCATTCGTCGCAGGAGTCGGGGCGTCTCGTGTGTACTGGTTACGTCCGAGCCTACTTTGCCGCTTCTGTGGCGGTCGACCCGACTTCCTCGGAACAGGGGTTGGCTTGAGGTCTGCTGTGGGTGTGTCTGGTGCAATAGACTCGGATACAGACACAGGCATGGTAGGTTCTTCGACCGGGGGGGCTTCCGCTGCTTCTAGGTCTGTGGAAAATTAGCCACGACAATCATCGTCGGGTCTGCATGTCGTACCTTCTGCCTTTCTTCGCTCTGCGCGGCCTTTGCGCCGATTCGCAGCCTCGGCTCGTTCTCGCTCGCGCTCTTTATCGCGGAGTTCCTTCTCACGCTGGCTCCTCGCCGCTGCTCCACGAGGTTTCTGTTTGGCGGAACTGCTCACAAGGGCCTCATCTTCCGACTCAACAACCGGCGAGTTACTGGGAGATCGTGAACTTGTACGTTGTCGTTTTGATTCCTGCTTGATCCTAGACAAAGCTTGTGAGCATGGGTGTGCACCGGTGCATAGGAGCAAGCAAGACTGACTCTTCACTATCGTCGCGACTTCGCTTCTTCCGAGTGCCGCTCTCGGACTGCGTCATCGGCCCCTCCTGCTTGCTTTCCTCCAGGACCTTCCTGAGCACCTCATCCTCGTCATATGCGGCACGACTGTTCATTGTAGATCGACGCTTTCCAAACGATTCCACACTCGCTCGCGCATTTCGGTCCTTGTCTCGCGACGGTATGTCGTCCGGTTCTTTCGAAAGAGACGTCTTGCGAGCCTTCTTCGCGTGGTTCTGGTCGACGACGGGGAGGTATCGGGAGTACTTTTGTCTACGTCGTGAGAGAAGTCAGCATACAGACGGGGTGAAATTTTTTCATGATGTAAGATGTCGCTGCCAGCGCACACTGGTGAGCTGGCACTTGTGGCGTGTCGCTGACTCGGACCTACGTCGCTGACATGGCGAAACCAAACGACTGGGATGAATTGACTCACCCTTTCGCGCTTGTCGTGAGCTTGTGGAAATCGGGCTTGCAATCTTCGCAAAAATACTCCTCGGGGCTGGCAGCTTCGTCCATGATGCCGACGCACCCGCCGTGCTGCCAGACTTTGCAAATGTCGCATTGGATGAATAGACCACCTGCTTCATCGCTCGGAACGTCAGAGTCTACCAATGAAGACGTTTGACCATCTCTAGACTTGCCGAGATCTGGTGGACCCGGATACTCTTGCTGGCCACAGACGCAGCGTGTAATTTCCTCCTCCTCGGCGATATCATCTTCGAGCTCATCTTCGAGCTTGGTGGAGTCGTCTTCCTCATTGTCTTGCACACGAGCTCGGCGTCGGGTCTGGGGAGGTTCGGCCTGCGCGCCGCGAGGCCGCTCGTCGAGATCTTCCGAAGAGAGCGAGTGAGGGGTAGCGGATTTCTGGGGCGAAGACTGCTTGTTATTAGTCCTCGACGGTCGCTCAGTGCGGGCCGACGAGACGGAGGACGCAGATGTGCTCGCTGCTGCCGGGACACCGGGCGGCGGCTGGGTTGTGCGAGCCCGCGACGAGCGTCGCGGTGACAAAGAGCCCGCGGGAGCTGATTGATGAGGCATGGTGTGATTTTGCAGCGGAATCAATCAGATGCCGTTGTCGTATGGTGGTGTGTCAGAGTGCTGTGAGTTGGTTGTGGAGGCTGATGGTGCGTAACCTGGCGTGGTCGCGAGCCCCGATGACGTTCCGTCGAGTTGGTGGCATGCAGCAAGAGGGCAGCTCGACGGGCAGATCAATGGCAGGGGGTATCGCTGGGTAGAATGAGAGTCGGAGCTGGCGAGGAAAGCTGGCGTGTGGTGGTGCGGAGAAGGTGGTTGTCGAAAATGAGGAGAAGCGGGCCAAAAGCTTCGCGAGCTCAATGAGCAACGACGGGATGGATTGGCGATGAAGTGAGAGTGCTGGGAGGTGCTAGAAGCATGATACGGACTCGTCAGTGCGTCTTCAGCGTAGGCTTGTTGGAATGGCGTGTCGGAAGGGGAGCTGTCGGCGTGGAGGAAGGATGAAGGTCATTTCGAGTCCAGCCAGAGGGGCCCAAGTCTGCAAAGACGCGAAAGGCGGGTACGGTAGTCAGTTTGCCCGGCCGGGTACTGCGACCAGTTGCGCAGGTCCCGTGACCAGGGTCT
The DNA here is from genome assembly GCA_010093715.1 of Pleomassaria siparia CBS 279.74. Classification (NCBI taxonomy): domain Eukaryota; kingdom Fungi; phylum Ascomycota; class Dothideomycetes; order Pleosporales; family Pleomassariaceae; genus Pleomassaria; species Pleomassaria siparia. The sequence goes on along the minus strand of MU005764.1, from coordinate 197,209 downwards.
TTCGCGCCGGGCATCGCTGACAGGGGGGGGCGACTCTGCTGCCGGAAGATGAGAAGTCGTAGGAGGCGAGTACATGATGAGTGGGAGGGAGAATAATCTGGGTCCCATGTAGCGTGGAGGATAGGGCGGTGGGTGAAGAGGCAGTTCAGGTGTGTGTGAGTTCATGATCAAGGCATCGTTTGGCAGTGGACGAAATTGGAGGGAATCCCGCGCTAGCGTGAGAGCTTATTAGCGCTGAAAGATGCATGGGAGGGGTTTCCTAGTGCAACTATGTTACAAATGTACAATCATTCTCACTGGCCAGAGTCTTTTTTTTTCTTTTTCTTCTTTGCCCTGTGACGACAATCCTGTGCACTTTGAACCACGCCCACACAGTATGTATGTATACACACATGGACGAAATTGCTATTTCTTCAACAATATTCATTTTCAGTCAATTATATATATACCATCGACTCGTTCCGTCTAAATAATCTAAGCTGCCACTTTAGGCGTCGCAAGACCCTTGTGTGTGCCGGGTGTAGGTCCGCCATTGTTCCCCAAATGACTGACGTTTTGCGTCATGCCATTCGCATTCCGCAAACTCTCGTCCTTGGCCATGCCATTGTGTGTGCCATTGAAACGAAGGCCAGAGATACCCGGATAGCCCTTCACGCCCGTGGCCTTCTCAAGCCGGGACGCAAGATCCTCGGAAACCTCGCGGAAGATGCCAATCTGGCGTTTGATGATTTCCTTGTCTGAGCAGTTGGCCATGTGGCCCGACACGTTGCCAACGAAGCGCTCCCTCGCGTCCTCGTCGAAGACCTTCTCCCACAGTGCACGAGGACCATTGAAGTCTTCGGGCCTAATCTCCGACAGGAAGGACACGGCCTCACCCTGGAAGTGTCCATGTGTCTTGTCAAGGTTCACATTGCGCTCACGGAAAGAGATGGGCTCGATGGAAGAAAGGTAATTTGGTCGTGAACCCTGGTTGTAGAAGGCCATGTTTCCTGCGCGCTGGAAATTGGCCATTCTGTATGGTACCCGCGGCGCGTTGACTGGGAGTTGCTGGTAGTTGGTACCGACCCGGTGGCGGTGGGTATCGGGATACGAAAAGAGACGGCTCTGGAGGACGGGGTCGGCCGAAGGCTCAATGCCCGGTACCAAGTGTGATGGATTGAAAGTGACTTGCTCGATCTCGGCGAAGTAGTTCTGCACATTCTCGTTGAGGAAGAACTCGCCGACCTTGCGCAGGGGGAACTGCTTCTGCGGCCAGACGTGCGTCAGATCGAACACGTTGATCTTCTCCTTCGCCCACAGGTCCTCGGCCTCCTTGGCAGTCACAGTCTGGATCATGACATCCCAGCCAGGGAACTCGCCACGCTCAATGGAAAAGAAGAGGTCTTTCTGCGAGTGGTCTGGAGACTTGGACGCCGAGTCGGCCTGAGAGATCCACTTGATGCCCTGCTTGGACTTGTAGTGGAACTGTGTATATACCCATTCGCCTTTCTTGTTCACGAGCTTGAATGTGTGGCCGCTGTAGCCGTTCATGAAGCGGTAGCCATCAGGGATGCCACGGTCGCCCATCAGCACCATGACCTGGTGGATGGACTCTGGGTTTTGAGATAGGTAATCCCAGAAGACGGTCGAGTCGTCGGCGTGTGTAAGATTTGTGGCGGGGTTACGCTTTTGGGTGTGGATGAAGTGTGGAAACTTTGCTGGATCTCTCAGGAAGAATACGGGTGTGTTGTTGGCCACCATATCCCAATTGCCCTCTTCGGTGCGGAACTTGATAGAAAAGCCACGAGGATCTCTAGCGCAGTCGTGTGAGCCCGACTCACCACCGACGGTAGAGAATCGAATTGTAATGGGGCATTCCTTGCCCTCCTTGAAGATGTCTGCCACGGACAAATCCTCGAGCGAATTTGTAGTCTTGTAAAAACCGTGGGCGCCGCTGCCCTTTGCGTGGACGACGCGCTCGGGAATTCGCTCGCGGTCGAAATGGGAGATGAGGTCGATGAGGTGGAAGTCTTGCAAAAGCAGAGGGCCATTCTCACCTGCTCTCTGTGCCTCGTAGGGGTGTGGGTAGGGCGCGCCGTTGCTGGTGGTGTAGAGTGTGTCTTGGGCCTTTGCGTTGCGGTCCTCGACGTAATCGCGGTAGAGGTTGCCGGTCTCCTGAGATTCGGCGTGGGGTGCCATGATGGGTGGTTGAAGTCTGGTGTGATGTGAGTTGTGGTGGTGTGGTGTGTTTTTTGATATATGTATGGATGGATGGATGTATTGTACTGAAGTTGAGTGGTGTTTGGTGGTGTTGAATGTGTCTTTGCAGGAGGCGAAGGACAGAGCAACTATTATATCCTTCTTTGAGCCACGGCGGGGAGCATCGGCGTAATCGAGTGTTCGATGATTGGTCTCGTCTCACATTGTGTTATATGTACGACGTAGTATACTCGGCCACTCGATCTACCCGTGGGAACTGTTGTCGATGACGCAGTTAAAAAATGCCCCACCCCTGTCGGTGATGGCTAGCGCCACCCCCCGCAAGCCTCCCCAGCTTACGACGTACAGTACTTTGTATGTACATACATGACAACCCACCGACCAGAGTCGGAATTGTCCAATCCCCATGGACAAAGAAGACCATCACGACGATACCGCCTCCACTTTTTCCCCTGTCATCTTGCCAATCTTTCCATGCCGCGATTCACTGCCGTCTGGACGCGTGCTTTGCGTTTTACCCGTTTCGACATGCAGAGCTATCCCAGACAGCATATTTTACACACCACACCGTGGGTTACCAATATCTTTGCTTCTAGATGCCGCATGCCGAAGAGCTTGCCGTATTCCGTATTACAAAGGTCAGAATGGCATGAGGATTACAAGAATCGACATATATTTGCCACTACCTATCTATCTATGCCTTTATCATCAACCATCGAACCACTGATCTAATCGTGCCATCAGCGCTTTATCATCATCATCACTCTAGAGCGCCCCTCCGATGGGGGGATGAATACATACTTCAAATCTGATTGCAAACTACAAAGTAATACATTATTACGGAGTACATACATCGATACAGATGCCGACAGCTCGGGAACAACAACTCCCAAGCTTCTCCAGTGACGCCACATGCCCACTATCCCTACACCGCCAAGATGAGCGTGGGCACGAGTCATTGATATGATGGGGATGACGTTGTTCGTATGTAATTGTTGACATGGGATTTCAATTTTCCGCATGTTTCCTCTGATTTCCTTCTTCTCCTTCTCACCACCTGGTCTATCCTTTCCGTCTATCCTTTCCGCAAAGCCGATGACACATCTACCCACATGCTCTACTTTGTATGAATCCATCATTTATAAAGCTCGATCCTTACTCAGTGAAATGAATAACTGACAAACTGGTATTAGTACCTCCCGTATCTATCTCTCCGATCTAGAAGAAACATGCAGAAATAGAAATCGAAATCGACGTCTTACAAGGGTTTATATTCGCAAACGCGAACGAAGCTTCGTCGCGCTAGACTATCTACCGTACCCGCTTCTATTCGCCACTCGCCACTCAGGTGGCTACTGTAATCGCTGGGTACGTACCTATCTTCATCTGCACCGTGCCAAGATAAACTACCAACCTCACCCGTTGCTTATGTGGTGGATACACATATGCAAAATCGACACTCAAATAATCGTCTCAGTCTATCGCGTTCCTCGACTACCTAGCCCTGATACCGTAGCAAAACAGCTTACCCAGCTCCATAGATCTCACCATCAGAGTCATCACTCCGTCATGTGTTCATTCCTCAAGACGACCCATGTATTTATTGCATACGTATTTAAGGGAATACCAGGGAGCCATGTATGCCTGAGACGGCCGCACCTTATCATGACGAACATGTCCTGATGTACTCCCCGATCTGGGACCCAGATGATGATGGTGATAGTTTAGGTAGATGCGCTCGTCCGATGGAGGGGGAAAGTTCGGGCTTTGGGGTCGGCTTGATACGACGAAAGCCGGGAAGTCGACCGAGGAAAATATTAGTGTTTCGGGCATCGCTGTCCAAAGAAGAGTATTACCTATCCAGATTTACGACATCCAGTCTTCTCTCGTCGAGTCAACCGACTACGGCAGTTATTCAGAAGCCTCCGCAGAGCATGGATAAGGCGATGGCCCGTGCAGCACTTCTTCGTTTCCGAGTGTATACTTACAGTATTCGCTGATGCTCTTGGCCCTCACGACTTGTTGAAGACTTCTCTTGGTCAATCTGAATGAACACTCCGCAGCGTTCTGGGAATAGCCCACCTCATCGGACATGAAGAGCTGCTCGCCTACCATAGCCAAAAGCATCTGCAGACCCAAACACAAGGACCAAACCTTTCGAAGGCTCTTCATCCAAGCACTCAAAGAGAACTCCGAGGTCATTTAGAACGTCTGTGCACTTTCCAAATTGATGAGAAATCTCCTGAGCTCCGCCCACCCTTTCCCCCGAATAACAGATGCGCAATGCCTCCAATACAAATCAGCAGAGTAAGTCGAGGTTGACCAAGCATCCCGGAAGAAATAACAAAAGTACACATCGCAGACAGCATTCACCCACGACATCCCATCCGGGGCCATAACATGACTACTTCCACGGTTGGGTGGCTGGGGGACGTGGGTACTTCGCGGAAGCAGATGGATCTTCAGTCCTCTCTCTTTCTTTCTTCCTCCCCCCTCCCCCCCCCCCACACACACTTCTACCTCTTCGTTTTCTACGAAATGGCCTTTAACATATCCCAATTTTGCCATACGCCTCTGATACCAAAGGATAGTTCCCAAGCGACAGGTAATGCGTGGACTTACTAAGATGTCGATTATGCTGTATATCTCTCTCACCCATTTTAAGAGATGCTCATTGATCAAATGCCTTCTTCACTCAAGCTTGTCTATTGACTTTACCTGAGCCTTCACACCTCTCTTCCCCCAGTAATAAATCCCCTCAACCTACATCCTTTCGACGTCAGCAATACCTATCTACAACAACTAACCTCTTCGAGTGGAGGAGGTCCCAAGTCCTCGAACATGGCAGAATCCACCACTAAAATTGATCTCGTCGAGTATGTCTTCCCGGGCTCCTCTCTTTATTTTCCACATCCGCGAGCACCGCTGACAAAGCAGCAGGTTGTACAAGTCAGAGCTACTTTCAGACGTGACCATCCAACTCAAGGGCGAAACCATCCGAGCCCATCGAACGATATTGGCAAAGCATTCAGTCTGGTTTGCGAAGATGTTCAAGAAAGATCCCGAGGTCAGTAGTTGGGTTGCTTAGGCTATAGTAGAGCGCATTTACTGACTGCAGTATAGTATGATTCCAAGGTCGTCATCGACGCATCAAACGATGATCCTCTAGCTATGAGGGCGCTCATATACTTTTGTTACGCCGGCAATCACGATTGCTATCTTGACAAGATGTCGAAACCGATTGACAGTTTCACCGAGTGGGGCCCTACTCAAAAGAGCATCATGTTCAACATCATCATGTTGCAAATCTCTGTTTACGGTCTAGCAGTCAAGTACGACGTTACCGGAATCAGACTCCATATGCTGCGGGCCTTTTCCAGGATAGCTCGAGCAATGTTGGATGACGGTTATTGGGGTTTGCTTACCATCCTGAATCGGGCTTACGCCGTCCAGCCGCACCGTAACGCGCTGCGCACTGCTTCCATCGAACTCTTCAATCAGTACCTGCGCAAGTGGAATGAGATTCACCATGTAGACGACCGTGTGTCTCGCAGACTAGAGCTACCGGAATCGGCCCTCAAGCTGCTGTTCCAAATCTCCATAGATGCCGAACACACTCAAAACTAGCCAATGCGCCAGTAGCAGTGCCCATATTACACGACAAGCTTTTGTTTCCCAGGGAGAGAATGGAGACGAGAGACGAGAACCTGGGAAAATACGGCGTGTCTTTGACGCACTACGAGAGATGGATAGATCTCCCGGGACTACTACTCTTCAACAGCAGCGGGCGTGCAAAATGTGTCTGCATTTCCGACTCTATGAAATACCAACTAGTTGCGAGCAAGGCTGGGACCAATCTTCAATTAATTACTCCGAGATTTGCTAAGCTGAACTGCACTGGTGCCGGGATAGGGTGGGTTGGAGCGCCCCTCCAACATTTCCGATTACAGGCTTTTGGGTTTATCAAGAGGTGGGTTTTCCGTCTTGGTGTTTCCTCATCACAGTCTCACTCTTGATTTATCAGTCCGGGGCTCTCTCTCTCTCACTCTTACTTACTCACTCGACTGTAAAAGTATGCCCCCAGCTGGCTCGAGATAATCTAGACAATGCCCGTCCAATTTTATCAATCTGGCCAATCTAACCTGGCCAATCTCACCCAGCCAGGACTTTCGATTCTGTTTTAATTATTAGCCTTGGTGCATGCACATTTATGGTGGGGCACTGGGGGGGGGTTGAAACTGGATGATTCTTGAAATTCACAAGGTGCATGTCGCGAGCGAGCGAGCGAGATAGATAGATATTACGTCGCATCTATACGTGGTGAAGATTTCATTTATCAATTGGCGCCTAAAGCACTGTATCTGCAACAAAAAAAAAAGGTTCAAACTCGTCCATGATGTAAATTGTGACACTCTGGTTCAATGCTGACTTGACTGAACTTTGTCCATACGACGAGAAAGAGATCCATCCTATATAGTCAGGCGAGACACTCCAGGCAGAGGGGCTGAATGCCATGCTACCTACATCTCTCACTTTGATCCCCGGCACTGGTGGCTTAAGTATACACGAGCCTCTCTCTCTCTCTCTCTCTCTCTCTACAGAAGCCCATCCCGTCCACACCTCATTCGGGCTTCTTGGCAATGTAACGGCGCCCCGAAGAAGGCCGATGCCGCAGCACGCTTCGTGTGCATGGTTCAAATCGATACGATCAGTAGTCATCACTCACCCACCTCTCACGTGATTGTGCACGGGTACTCACTTCAAGTGATGACAAAGCTTCACCGAACTTTGTTGGAGTCAGTCTTATGCACGTGATGTTTTCCCCATCTTTTAATAAGGTCTTCATTGAAATGCATCCATATCCACGAGAAGTGAGTCCATTTGCCCATTACCGTTCAAGTGCATATACGCACCAACTTTTCAACGCCAGACAGGATAACATGACCTCCTAAGATATGCCCCCCCCGCTACTTCTTTCCCCTTCCCCTCGCATTGAACGTCTTCAGTGGATCAATCTTTCCCGCCCGATTTCTAACCACCTTCCTACCACCACCACCTCTCTTCTTCATCTCTCGAGCACTTTTGGGCCTCGTTAGATTCACGAACCCGACGTCTTCGGCTTTTCGACCGCCTGGGAGGAGATAGTCGGGAACATGCTTCAGATGTGCTTGGACCTTCGCGGGATGCAAGGCCTTGTCGTGCTTCAGGTATTGCAGGGACTCGGGGTTCTCTTCGAAGTATCGACTAAGCTTCTGACTTGTGACCAGTTCCCGTCGTAGCTCCTTGACGCGCGCCTCCCGGATTGCTATCCGAGTCACAGCCCGCAGAGCATCGGCAAATCGGTACCGGAATGGCTCCAACTTCTTGACGTCGAAATTCCAAGGCTCGACACTTTGCCCCTCTTTTTGGTGTTTGGATATTTTCGCCAGCACTTCCTCGTCCGATGCGCATCCAGGAAAACTTGTCGGCTTATGTCGCTTGAATTTGTCCTTGGGAATGACGAAAGAAATCGCAGTTCCGCTTTTACCTGCTCTTGCAGTTCGACCTATGCGATGGAAGTACGATTTGTAGTTATCGGGCATATCGAAGTTCAGACTAGTCGTAGGGGCAACCAGTCAGCACAAGTTTTTCAGATGGAGTGGAAGAGATGGAGTCGGCACTGCGGTCTTGGCCAAAATGCAAACTGCATTTCTTGCAACTTGCCCCTCCATGCTTGAAACGTTTTTAAGAGACAGCGTGCAGTGTTCCTTCCGAGGGTATACGTACACACAAGAGATATTGACAAAATCAATACCACGACTGACACCGGAGTCGGGTTTAGACGCAGTCTTTGTCTTCTTTCTGGGCCTTTCCTCGCTCGAGACAACCTCATTTTCGTCGCTGGCGATCAAAATTTCGAATTTGTTCTGGTTAAACTCCTCAACAATATGTAGCCTACTCGTTAGAGGTAGCTCCGAGTCTAAAAGCAAAGTCAGTAAGAATCGTCAGAGTGAGGGGTGTTCGGAAAAAAGCAGGATACGCTGTGATCCAATTTGCATACGGAAAAAACTTACTCAGCACGGCAGATTTTACCCCAAATTGTTCAAGAAAGAGTTTTACTCGGTAGGATCGGTCCACATCACCTACGACGTGAAAGGGTAGAGTCAGCGCAATGCTTTGAATCAAAGTTGAAAAGATTGGGCGCATCATACCCACGAAGATAATGGTCTTCCCTTTGATGAGCTTAAGAAGAAATATAGCATAGATCAATAAGAACTTCTCGTCTTCAGCACAACTAATGACGTATTGTTTGACGTGTTGTGAGTTTTTTTCGATATCGTCTAAGTTGAGGAGAACGGGATCGCGGCAGAACAAATCTCGCAGGCTTTCGAGTTCGGTTGATAAGGTAGCGGACATCAAACTAGAGCTGATCAGCGAGTTGCTTATATAGTGATAAGCGGTAGGAGTAGATGGGATGCAGCAGATGGGCCATCTCTTAAATAGCCAGGAAGACCAGACTCACAAAAGCTGAACCCCCGCCTCCACGTTCTTCGAAATATGCGTCATATCCTCGCGAAAGCCGTACCCTAGTAATCCAGAAGATACAAATTAGCACAGTTCTTTTGAAATATCGGCGGGTGAACACTATAAGCACACCCAAGGTTGGTGTACGATGGATATTCAGACAGTGTCCCAGGAAAAGGTTGTTGCGTACCCATCACCAAATCTCCTTCATCGACTATCAAATGGGCCAATCCCTTCAACGACAAAGCACCGTTGTTCACATTGGCACTTGCGCGCCCAGGAGTGCTAATGACAATATCCGGCAATTCTGCCAACTTCGCCCTCTGAACTACATCCGACTCTTTCCCTGAGATATTCTGTATTCGAATTTCCTGCCCAACGTGTTTCGCTAAGGACTGGGCAAGTTGGAAGACCTGTTGCGCCAGTTCACGTGTGGGGACGAGGATGAGGGCTGAGGTCTGGCTCTTGTCAACGCGGCGAATTGTTTGGTGAAGAACAGGTAGCAAATATGCGGCGGTCTTGCCAGTGCCTGATGATCAAAGTCAGCTCGGATCCTGAATAGCCAGAGTATACCATTCATGGAGTATGCATAGCATTTGAGCCGGCGAGAAGTTTCTCATTGATTCGAGACTTAAACACCATGTACCCTTCGCGACAAAACCTACCGGTCGAAGATCGCGCAAGAATATCCTTTCCCTCAAGCGCCAGAGGTATCGCAAGTGCTTGCACGGGTGTAGGTTTTGTCCATTTTGCGTCGCGACAGGCTCGGAGCAGGCGGGCGTCTATGTGGAAGTCCGCGAAGTTTGCTGGCTCGGGAGCCTTGTTTGTTTCGGTGGCTTCGGTACTGCCTTCGGTAGGCTCAGCGACTGTGGGAACGTCGTTCTCGTCGAGTTTGCGCTTCATATTGAGTCGTAGTGTTGAGTCGTAATGTAGAATCGGATGTGAGAGACGTTGAGGTCGCGCAGACTTCGAATTGATGTTCAGCTTTTTTTGCCGCGCTAATCACACCGCCATTACATCCGGACTAGCGTCTTGGAACACGTGTACAGTCAATACACCGTTATAAGGATAGTGGGGCGGCGCCGAAATCTGATCCTTATAACGGTAATATCGTTATATTGGGGGTATCTTAAAAATACTATAGAAAAGCCTTAATTACATGGAATATTAGTAAATTAACAGTATAGTACCCCCTTACGTGCCCTCCTACCCTAGCCTCTAATATAGTCTAGGCCTATTCTAGTTAGACTAATTGCTGAGACCCCTGTACAAGGCAATTTTAACCCACATATTACACTAATATAACGATATTTTAAGGCATATTAAGGATATATCCTTCACGCCAAAATATCCGTATACTATACAAAATTAGGGGTGCGCGGAAATTTAATCCTTGTAACGGTAATATCACTATATTAGGTGTATCCTTATAACGGTGTGTTGACTGTAGCAGGATTCACTGCCCCACTAGGTTGCAACTCCACCAGGAAGATAACTTCCCGCAAGCACCCTATGATAGATTCGCGCCCGATTTGAATGTTGTATCTTGTTGCGATGAAATCGGGCATGACTAAGAAGACAAGACCAACACCAAGATAGAAAACTCAAACATTGACATGCAGGCAGGCAGAATATAGGTGAGTTTTTGGTCACTTAATCAGATATACGATTAGTATACCCGATCTTTTGCTTCAGCGGCCACGGCTAGAGAGAAAAGTCCTTCAAGATTGTGCGATGAAAGAAGTTATGACTGGACTCACAGATTGAGATCGGTCTCTTGCAAGTTTGATCAACCCATTCTTAGGAAACGGGTATGGATAGCAAAGGAGGTCATGTTGGCGCACATCTATCTCATTGAAGATTGTACTAGAGAAGGGTGAATCTAGAAAGATCGTACTATGCGTACATTTCAACTGCTTCGGTAGAGTTCTGATAACACGGAGGTATGTACCATGAAGCGCTAGGTTCGGCATGGATAAGCGGAAGCTTGGTTGTGGTCTGGATTTTCATGTTGTGAACTTCGACGCCGAAGTTGAGATCATGGTGAAGAAGCATGGTGTGCTGCCACCTTCGGAAGCAGAGTTCTTGACATTCGATCTGGCAATGCTTAATCTTCCCGAAGGTTACAGAATACATATTGCGTATACCTGTGGTGGACCTTTTAGAGCACATGGAATAGGATCTAAACCTTGTATCAATTACATGGTACCAAAACGATTAATATTACCATTCACTTTCCAAGGGCAAAAAGCTCCTTGGCTACCGCTCACGTTGTCTTCGACCGTAAACAGAAGGCCACAAGCGATGTAGATGATTTTCTACCTATTTGAAATTACACCACCGTCAATAAATCTTCGCGGGGACACCGGACCCTTCCAAAGTGATAAATCTCCCAAGCATAGTGCCAGCCCCAACACGCTTGTACACCTTCTCTCCACGTGCACTAATCATCTGCGTAGGTGCAACCAGCAGCACGTAATAAACCCGTTCTCGGTCAGACCTGACGATCGTAGATCTCGCAACGATTACGCACTGGGCGCGCTGCCCATCAGAGCCCGTTGTTCTCTCAGTGTCGTAGCTAAAATTGACTTCGTTCTCCCGCCTCCCGGCAACCTTGAAATCTCTGACAACAGCCGTCAAGGCAATCTCACCATCACGAGGCATCGAATCTGTATGCGTGATACCGCGGCGGGTCCATGGAGGCTGAATCTCATCCTTCTCCCATTCAGCTGAGTGATATGGTGGGTCCGTGTATTCGATTCCTCCTTGGTATGCCATCCAGGACCAACTTGGCACGCGGATATCTTTTTTGGGTGGAAAATCGATTGGTGTGAGACCCACCTTCTCATCCTTTCGTCGCCACAGCAGACTCCGGTGGAAGAGCCCGCCATCGGAGCTATCACCATCGTCGAATATGCCGTACCCGCCTTTTGTATTAAAGGCCCTCAAGAGGCGCTTCTCGAGCCCGGCTACAGCGAATGGGCGGTCCTCGTACTCGGTGAACTGGAGGTGGGTGTAGAACATGTAGAGATTTTGAAAGTACTCTATTTTGAGAGCGCGAGACTTCGTGCGCATCGCCTTTTCAGGAAACCTTGGGTCGCCGAGGAAGTCGGCCATGTTGCTTGATACCACTGTTAGTGTTACGCTGTGTTAGATTGTCTTGTGGAATACTCACTTGTGCATCTTCGTTAGTGTTTCGCACCTGATACCGCTCCCGCACTCAAAATATGCCTGGTTCTCCGTGAAGTAGATTGTCCGGCGTGCTAATGCACGCTCTTGTAGTACCCACCCACGCGTGTTTAAAGACCCCTCAATGACATCCTTGCTGAAGTTGTCGATTGCCTTGCACACATAGAATGGCTTGTCAGCTCCGCGTTGGAAGGTAACATACTCACGCTGCGGTCTAGGTCCAAGAAAGCCATCGTGTTGATGTTTCGCTCGACTCGCAGAAAGTACACAATAAGCTCCGCTGAAAACGTCCTCCATTCTCTTTGCTTCCTCACAAAAGTCTCCATCCTTGCCCTGGATGATGCATATTGAGTCGATCCATAAGTATCGTACGCTCAGTTTTCGTGTACAGAATACCGCGTCTCTGAATGTTGCTGGTAGATCGTCGTAAGGGATAGACTGCTTGAAGAGATTGAGCTCGTGGCCTGTCCCATCGGGATCTCTTCGAAGTGTACTGAAAGGCTTGTACTTGTCTGTATCACCCCATGGATGTGAAAGTGCGATGTATTGTCTCGTTGGTAAGTCTTCTTCGCACGTTTCGATCAAACGCAATTTTGGCTCTTCAACAGTGCCGACGTCTATAAGTCTTGTGGGTAAACTTCTTTGCGGGATGCTTTGACAGTCGTGGCCCAGATTGCAATCGACTAGCCAACGACTGAGAATTTGAAAGAATTCGCGGCTTTTTGGATTTGGTAGCTTGGGAAGTCCAACCTGTATTGGAGTCGGCGTGTTAAGCACTGTCAGGCAAAGGCAAAGTCAGCCGAAACCCCGTGTCGAGCAAATACGGTATTGACGGTTGTACCATTGTGTGAGTTGTGAACTTGAAGGTGGCGTGAAGGGTCGCAATGGGGCACTTACTAGGGCTCCGAAAAATAGACAGCACTGGAAAGGAATCTCCTGTGAGCACCAAATTTGACTGAATCCTCTCAAACTGAACGAAATCACTCGGGGGCTTCTTGTCTGTTCGGCACGTACTGAGCAACTTGCAAAAGTCGCACTGTTCAGCGCGATCTTTCAACCCACTCATAGTGTCACCAAATGAGAAGCCGCCTTCCCAAAAGTTTAATGAGACGCAGCGACTACACAGCCTCGTTGACGGAGGTTTCTGGGGTGAGAAGATGTCTTGGTTGACTTTAGGTAGCAAGCAATCAACGAAATCATTGTCGACAATGAATTCCCAGTCTTCCAACGGAGGAAGAGTGTAGTCTAGTTTCGTAGGTTGCCCTCGTATCCCAGTCAACAACTGCTCTTGCGGAGCGTTAGGTCCGTTCTCTCTATCGGCGTCTCGAAGTGGGGCTGCAGTTGCAGGGAGTGTAGCAATGACAACGAGATTCGGACCGCTTACCGGGGGCCTTGGTATCGTCGCGTTCGCTCGATTATTTCCCGTGAAGTGGTAGCCAAATTCGTTTGTCCTGGTGAGAACCATCTTACCGAGTATCTCATCCAGAGCTTCTCGAAATTCGGCGGCAGTGGCGCGGTATCGTGTTACCGGCTCTCCAAGAGCTGGCGGTGCCAGCATGCGGCCACCTTGAGTGATGCTCATGTGATTTATCGGAAGATTGACGACGAGGAGCCTTTCGCGCACGATGTTCAACAAGTCCCGTATCGCTGAATCTTGGGAGCATTCTGGATCGTAATCTTTGATATGATTAATCCATCGAAGCACAACTCTGTGGATTTTCGCAAGCGCCCCAGTCTGTTGGAACTCTTTGGCATCTGTAATCTCAAAGTACTGGCACACTTGTTGCGAATCACCTCTGACTTGACTGTGGAACTTGTTGAGGGCGTCGTTTCCGTGAAGCACCCATATAATGAATTCGAGCGTAATACATCCCATAGACCAGACGTCGTAAAGGCGTGATCGCCCTCCTTGATTTGTGGTCACTGTCTCCGGAGATTCGTATCGGATTGTGCCGTATCGTGTACTGGTAAGTTGGTCCCGATTCTGAGTCTTGAGAATATGTTGTTTTGCGAGTCCCATGTCGGCGATTTTCAAAGTACCCAACCCGCTCTGCTGATACATAAATCTGAGCATGTTTTCGGGTTTTAGATCGCCGTGTCTGATAGAATGTTGACTGACGTTGTCTATGTGTTCAATGATATCATCGTCTTCGTCGCGAACCAGCACCTCGGGGTGATCAAAGCTGCCGTCTAATCTATCCACTGCTTCCTCGATCTCAGAAGATGCAACTTTGAAATTGTGGAGACTATCAAGAGCATCTGCTACCCCTCTCAACTGTTGGATGGTCTGCAAAATAAGCTCCGCGTTCGGAGTCTGCTTCGGAAATTTGTCCCAGTAGTCTCGCAAGCTACCGCCATCGGCCCATGGGAACATGAAGTAGCGACTGTCGCCTCTCCGGATTGCCGCGATGCATTTGGTCACATGTGGATGGTTGAGTATGTTGATCATCTTCAATGCTCTTGCTTCCTTGTCCCATGCATCGTTGGTTCTCTTTTCGTCGTTGCCACGAGTGACCATTATCTCCTTGATGGCGACCTAGTCAGACATTTGAGCATGTCATATTGTCCATTTGCAGCAGCGAATTATTTATACTCACATTGTCCATTTCGTGATGCATTTGGTGATCTTTGTGTATTTTGACCAGACACACTGAGCCGAACGCGCCAACCTTTGGGCTGGCATGATCCTTCGTGAATGGAAATATACAGTTGCACGACAGGTCATAGTTATACTCTGCGGGCGAGAATACTGGTGCAAGATACCTCCATTGCTTCTCATAGAAATCTTCAAGGCGGAGAGGTGTCCAAATTTTGGGATTGAACGGATGTTGGTCAGGGGGTGAGCTTTGAGGCTCTTGCAAGGGAAGACTTTCGTCATTGAACTCGTAGCTTTTAAAGAAGGCCATTGACAAAAGTAGGTCTCTGGGTCTAAGTGTAAGCGTGATACAGATTGCAAAGGTCTTCTGGGCACTGGCAGTAATCCAGTCGGCGAGTTCCTGACGAACGGCCTGGTTGAACTTTTGGACGAAAGCATCCTTGCGTTGAGGGCCTTTTTCAATTCTCCCCAGTTCTTTTAATATTTCTTCCTTGGTAACGAGGTTTCCAATTGACTCCGTTGGTAAGTATTTCCGTGCTGGATCGTGGAAGTTGCTAGAGACGAACGAGGCGAGTAATCTATCTGCCAGGCTTTCTTCTGTGGCTGCTTCAGGTTCCTCGATAAATTGTAGCAAGTCTTCTTGAGTGAGTGTGCTTGGCATGTTTCAAGTTCGTGGATGTGATCCGTCGACGGGTAATTATTGTATATCTCTAATGATGGATAAGAGGGATAAGATGCAAGCGTTTGTTGCATACAAAGACCAACAAAGGTCTCTGCACTGTGCCCGTGTCCCAGGTTGGCCATCTTTAAGTCTTCTGGCCCAAAAGTCCGCATGCATTTCCTTAGCGAACAATGCGACGAGACAAATCGGTAGATGGGGCCTAGGCTTGCGCAGCTTGTTACAATGGGGCGGGAACATGTCCCAAAAGGTTCAGATGCATGGGTCATTCGACACCAACCGGGGGCTGAGCTGCAGGTGAACTGCACTGGTTCATTGAATGTCAGGGGGTCGTATTTCGTGCTACGTCGCGTTGGGAAACCTGCAAGAAAGAAAGTGTAGGATTGCGTCCGCATGTCTATATAACCTCAGAGCAATGGGAAGATAACACTCGATACACGCTGATTTCAAGAAGAACGCGTGCCATCAAAGGGAATAGACAAAGCTACCAACAACCTTTCTTCAACAAATGAAACATTGTCTTAACAATCGAAGCTTAGCTTGCGCAGGACCGAGGTTTTGAGCGTGTCGACAGACAGCAAGGATTTCCAGCCACCGGAGGTGATTAATCAGCCTTGCGTCGGGGAATTCGACTAGGTGGAGGGTTTCCCACCGTCCTCACTTCTTCTTCAGACCTTTTGTATAATCCCCGACTCGATGCCGCTTGCTTCCACAAACACCAGGGATTTGTTGTCATTGCGTAGTCCTTGTCGGTTTGACATTTTTCATGCATGTTATTTAGCCTGGTCCAGATAGAGGCACACGATCTTCGTTGGTTAGATTCTACCACCAGCATGTCGTTCTGGATCATGACCAGAAGTTCGTGAAAATACTCGGTACAATTAGGAAGCTCATGTAAGGTATTGATAAACTTTAGACGATCAGGTTAGACCGAGCCGCTCCATGGAAGTGTGGAGCTGCGACTTACCTGGGTAACCTCAGGCTTGATTATGGCCTCAAGTTCATGAGAGTCTTTGTGCCTCACAAGCTTGAAAAATATATCAGTTCGGGAATTGTTCTGCAATAAGACGTCGGGAGTCCACCTCCGTATAATAAACTTGTTCAAAAGTTCACTACCTCCAAGGGTCCAGGTCACGAACTCCAGAAAAACGCAGCCTAGACACCATATGTCATATGACTGACGAATAACTCTTGGTTGCATATCACACTCTGGAGGCCTGTATGTCAACGTCATTGCAACGCTCTGACGCTTTGTTCTACTCAGTGAAGAGTTGAGCTCAGCTTGTCCAAAGTCCGTGATTTTGAGAGTTCCCCTCAAAGTACCTTTGCCACCGGGGACATCGTTGTACCATAGTATATTACCGGGGTTTATATCACCGTGCCGACCGTATCGCATTGGCTTAATGCTCGCCTCGGTCTGCGATCGGTGAAGCGTCTTTCTATGGATTTCGCCTCCCGCAAGCCTATTATCACAAGGGACGATCGGAGACGGAGGACGTTCTTTGATACCGTCATTTCCCCAAGAATCCGTGCGCGGCCCTACGAGGAAGTTGACACGCTTGTTGGGTTGCTTTTGAGCGGCATGGTCTGCAAATATCAGGTGTTGGCCCAGAGACGAAAGATGAACGTCCACATACCAATTGTTCTTTCCTTCTGTTGTTTCATCGGAGCGTTCACAACCTTTGGGATGGAAAGGTGCCGATGGAGTTTAGATAATGCATCCGTGAGTCCTGCACATTGTTCCGCTACCCACAGCACGTTCTCATAGCTATATCGGGGAGCCTGCTGTATATGTTTCCAATACTCAAAAAGGTCGCCCTCTGCACGATAGAAGATGAGATGAAACTTCCTAAACTGTTCATAGCTTGCCAACAGTGAGACAACATGCTTGTGGCTTTGTTCTTCTGTGAACCTTTTCAAAATGGCGATCTCTTTCTTATATGCGGCCCGATGTTCATCGTACAGTTGCTGCTTCACAGCAAAGCCACGATTATGAAGCGTGGCATCTTGAAAGTTGTGGTGTTCGTTGTGAATTTGAACCATAGAAACCTTCCCATATCCACCAATTCTGTGAGTGATGGTGTCGGTCCTTTGATGAGAAAGGGTGGGCGGAAGGAACGGAAGAACGTGCTCATCTTGAAGTATATAATGCTTCACAGAGCCGTCCAACCCCCTAGAGAAAAAGGGTGCTAGCATCCACCACTGCTTCTCTTGAAAGCTCTCCAGTTTGAAAGGCGACCAGATCCTATGTTTGAAGCACTTTAGTGGCTTTTTCCTTGGATCCCCATGACGATATAGGCCACCAGTCCCTTCTACCAATGTCAAAGGCAACTCTAGGTCACTGACATCGTCTCCGTCTTTTTCGTCTTCTAGAAAGAGTAGAATCGAAGGGACCGCGTCGACCAGAACAAGGAGAGCGAAGATTTTCAAGTAGGACTTGATGAGTGTCTTGTCCCTTCGCACGATCTTTGTCTCTCTGCATATGTCTTTCGCGTAAGCCTTGATCGTGTCGGATGAATGGAGTGGAGGTAACTTTTTCAACAATTCCCGAGCTACGGACTCTGGGTTCACAACTTCACAAAGCTTCTCTTTGGGTATGAACCTTTTTAACTGTCCTTCATTGTTCTGCGTCTGCTGACGAGCGGCCAAAATCCTCTCCTGGAGTTCATGTTCAGACGGCAACGAGTCTAGTGACTCTTCGAGGGTGAAGTCAGAATGGAACGATGAATCTCGGGCCGAACTTCGTTTTTGGTGCTTTTGCTGTTGGTCGCCAGCATCTGAAATGACACTGAGCACAAGCGGTGAATTGTGGCCTACGTCATCTGGAACTCCGAGGAAGGGTGTGTAGCTTCGGTCAGTGAACGCAGCAGATAAATTGGACGGAGTATCCTGGAGAATGTTAACCGATTGTGAGATACAGACATAGCAGTTATGATCAGTACTTACGAGTATATCGGGTTCAGCAATTGCCTCATTGAAGTTATCTGCGGATTGGCTGTTGCAGTTCGAGCAAGAATGAGCCTTCCCATTGTACGAATGTGATGTTTCTAGCCCATGTACACATGGTAGGATGGAAGACCCGCCGTGTGTAAGCTCTAGAACGGATTCTGGGGTTGGCAAACGTATTCTTGATCGTACCAGTCTGTCTTCTTGATGAGAGCCACGTCGGGAGTGCTGCGCCTCTAGAGATTCGAAGCGGTCACGCCGGTCGCCATGGCTATGTCGGTGGATATGACTCTTTGGTGTATTGTCACCGATTGTCCGGAACGGGATCTTGGACAGATTGTAGTTTGGCGACGACACAGAAGGCTCGTCGTCCGTCGGAAGTCTGCGCTGCGTCACAGGTCTTGGTAAGGCAGAAGTCGATGATCGAGTCCGGTGATGCAAAGATCGATGCGTTGAGACTTCGGGGCTCAGAACCTCGTCATTGGTCGAAATGCTGACCGGTCTGTCGCGAGGTCGTGCCCATTGCACACTTGCATCGCGCGCGCTCATCTTGTACACGGACAATGTCACTCTGTGTTCACCGAGTCATCGATTCGAGAATATGGGAGCTGTCTGACATATATGGTCTGACATATATGGTTGCCTCATTTTGAGGAATGGGCTGAGCCAGGCTGAGCCAGGCTGAGCCAAAACGAAGCGCGTGATAAAACATGGTCCCTTGTCCCAGTCTCGACCTTCCAGCTGCTGTAGCCTGGTGTGAGATTGCCTGGATTGCCTTCTCGAGGTCGATAGGATGTAATTGGTGAATATTAACCAGTCCATGTCCATGGGTGGCTGACATGTCTGAGAGGGTGTGGGGCTTAGCAGTCACACTCGCCCCAGCTGAACCTTACAGATATTTGCCTTCGGGAGATAGTAACATCATATAAGTTAAGTAGCCTCAGAGACATTTTCGTATCTCCGCTTTGAAAAGGTTGTTTGCAGTGCTATTCAATCGTGGCAAATGGCTTCTGTTGGCACTTCTTCATCTGTTGCAACGCAAGATCATGCTCTTGGAGAATTGGACGACAGCCTGCCTGATCCAGACGCTGCTCAGTTCATTCCAGGAAGCAACATTGATCCATCGAAGTTGATGTTGTTTCTGAGAACCAAATTTGGCGCTGGGACATACGACACACATGTGAGTAACTATCTATTCTTAGCGACTAGTGCCATGGTAGTGAAGGAACTAATTGTTGGTAAAACTCAGATTCTGCAAAACTCATACTGCATCATAGCTCCAGCAAAACTCTCAATTGTAAGATCGGCTCATTTCTCCAAAGGACGTTTCACAAATAGGTGCCAGGGAGAAATCGCGAGATGTCGAAGGAGATAGTTGTAGACCACACGAAGTGAGAAGCCGGGGAAACTAAGAAGAAAAGAAGAAGGGAAAAAATCATTTGAAGGAAACAAATCTGGGATATGAGCAACGAACGTGACGAGTGGACACGACTTGAGTTTGGTGAGTTTGGGGTTGACTTGGGAACTTCTGTATACCAATTTAGAAAAGGTCTTGGCCAAAGGATTCTTAGAAAATGGACTTGTCATATGTTTTTCTGAGCGAGTGAGTAATGCAAACATTACTGTTACTGTATTAATGGCTATATTTTCGTATGCACACTGTGAACTAGATGTATTAATTGTACAAGGATAACCCTATTACTCCTAGCTCACTCTATTTGATGACACACGATCGTATGTATGGTTGCTGTCGAAATAAACTTTGAGTTAGTACGCACGTCAACCACAGTTTGATCGGAGAGTATAAAACCCCGTGACACCAAGCTTCTTTCTCATTGGAACTTTGGAAGTTGTAGTTGAAATTGGTGAAAAGGTGTGTTTTAAGAGAAAGAGCTTACTTAGCTAATAGCTTGCTTCGTAAAACCAATGCCTGCAAAGGGTTCTTGTGAGACCAAGACGCGATTACATGGCGGAGCTTGGACGTGGCCGAAGCGGAGCCACCCTCGGATCAGAGCGTTATTCCCCATTGTCTCTCAGGAACAACACTTAGATAGACATGTCATCTTTAATGTGAATATAAGTGTATCTATCCTACCTCATCTATCTTACGGCTCTACACACTGAAGATTGACGTAACATATTCTATATCCGAAGACAAAGACCCTTAGGACGTAATGTGGCAGTGATTGGAACTTGCAGAGTGCTTACCTGTTTCGTAGGATTGCGAACTGTGCGTTATTGCCATTGCTTTGTCTGAATGCTTAGAAACTTGACAAGCGGGTGAGATTAGATCAGTTGAAGGATTAGTCTCCACAAGGGTAGATATTCCATACCAATTTAATAAGTACACCAAAATGACAAACTTGCGCAATAGAGAAACTAACGGCTCAGATAGCGTACATGAGTATCCCAACCCGCGGGAACAGGAGAGATCACCTCGTCTTGAAGTAGAGAACGTTTCACCAGCTTTGTCGCTGGTGAAAATCTGAGACAAGAAAATCCGGCACAAGCATGTATCATTGTTACGACCCCCTCTGCGAGCATTTATCTAGTTTACGCTCGAGGTCATTTTGATAGTTATCCTATTGAGGGACGGGAAAGGGTCCGACATTGCCAGGTTCGTAACAGTGGTGTGAACACTCTCGATTCTCTCACAGAAACTATCCACAGCATCGAGATCGAAAGCTTGGGTGAGGACCGAGAGAACGTCGAAGAAGATGCGGTCAGGTGAGGAAATGTCCGATCACGAGTTCCATGGCTTGGATTTGACAAGTTCGGGTGTAGATGACGGACCTTTCGTGGATGAGCATGTTTCTGGAACTGATGTTAGTTGGCAACCAATCGATATTCTGAGACCAGTAGCCATTCCCTTGATTTCAAGGCCTTGCGCCTAATCTTTTGGTGATATGTCAAGACCAACCCACTAGCTATTAATCTCGGGAAGCACTCTTGATGAGCATTTAGGTGGGTCGATACAGCGGGTTCTGGCGCTACGGTGATGAGTGTGTGCTTAGCGCCTGTGATAGCATCAACCTCAAAGCGCCGCACTGCAAGACATGCTTTCTTGATGATCTTACGGGAGATACGATGCGGTAGCGATCATATCGAGGCTCCCCAGAGGAGTGTCAACCGCTATTCACCTTATAGGCACTTTGTCACCGGGATTACCTGGGACAGTCAAAATACTTAGAAAAGAAAACTGCGATTCGTATTGAAGCCAAATCTAATTCAACGCCACGCTTTGCCACCTGTTATACAGAAAACTTGACCATAGTAGTGACAGTTCTAGGTCT
The DNA here is from genome assembly GCA_010093715.1 of Pleomassaria siparia CBS 279.74. Classification (NCBI taxonomy): domain Eukaryota; kingdom Fungi; phylum Ascomycota; class Dothideomycetes; order Pleosporales; family Pleomassariaceae; genus Pleomassaria; species Pleomassaria siparia. The sequence continues at coordinate 175,803 of MU005764.1, read as the reverse complement.
TGGAACTGTTTCAGGGGTTTGGCCGTGGATATTGCCAGCCGCTATCACATACTCCTCGCCTCCTTTGTTCCAACTGACATATATACTACCACCGCCGTCTAGGTTAAGGACCTGAGTTGCTGATCTGATGTTGACCTGTTCGTAATTCTCTAAAAAGATCTTAATGAGTTCCCTCATAAGATTAAGATTAACACCACCGTTTCTGTCGCTTGTGTATGCGAAAAGAAATTTGGTACCGTCAGCCAATTTAGCGGTGACAAGACGCTCGTTGGGACTCTTTGCGGTTGCAACGCCGCCAGGGATTCTCCTGTAGACACCTTTGTATTTTAGCTCTGGTTGGCTTAGATCTAGCCGGCTCTCGAGCTTCGGGCCGCTCCAAAGAAAGCTCCCATCATCGCCTTGAAGTTTACGGTAGTATTCCTTTTGACTTGGAGGGATAGAGACGTTGTTCTGCGTTGATGATGCAGGCCCTACTGAGTAATATGCATATGCCTTTGCGTCGAGAGGGTCGCCGCCAACGTCGGATTGCATATTGGTAGTAGTGAGCATAATGAAGAATCCGCCATTGGCAAGGATGTATTGGCCCTGCTTTTTCGCTTCATCATGAGGGTTGGTCCCGCCATTGGATTTACCCACACAAAATGTCGCTGCCTTCTCCATCTTGATCACGTCGAATTTGCCGTCTACTTTCATCTTTTCAAGCACCGCTAGGACTCTCTCTGCTGTAACAGCATCTGACCAGCCTGTCCTTTTCTGGAATCTGTAGTGAATGACTCGGTTTTGTTCCAGTTCCTGTTCTTTATAAAACTTGGTTATGTCAGGCAGCGAGCAGCTGATCCCCGCCTCCGACGATGAGGGTGATTGCGGGACAAAGTCGTCTAGGACATCTCGGATAGTCTTCTTGCCCTTCTTTTTATCTTTTCCATTCTTTCTGGCTTGACCCTTTCCATTAGTCTTGCCACAGTCTTGCTGAGGCTTCTTTGACTTGGTGTCCTTGTTGGTGCTCTTGTCGGTCTTCGATCTTCTAACACGTCGTACCTCGAGAGTCGAATCCTGGTCATCTTTTTCTGATAAATGCCCTTCTTGTACCTTATCGACCCTATCCGCCACGTATATCTCATACAGTGCTCCACCAGTCAGAACAGTGCCCCCTTGAGTGCGCTGAGTAGTACAACATTGGTCAACAATCCTACTCAAGCGATCAACACAACCCGCAATATCATAAAATAAAGCATTCATATGGGTAATAGTTAATGCAAGTGATCCACGCTGTTCTCCTACAGAGCATTCGGTCTCTGTAGCAGTGCGAACATGTTCTGCGCAGTTCTTGGTTGCTTTAACGAGAGGCCTTGGGTCCCGAATAACTGTGTTGGTGTTGTTTATCCTAAGGTCCTGTCTGTTGTTGCAAATGACATTCGCAATTGTGCCTGAACGGCTAAGGCTGAGCATAGCCCCCAGGGTAGAGGGCAATATAGACCGCATCGTGTAGATAGGTATTTGTGGAACAAGTGTAGAGGTCTAGTGGAGGAAAGCAAAGAAATGCACGCCAGCATGTATCAAAGAGAGCAGGTAAAGAAAGTGACGATAGAAACGAACAACCGATTTGTGTGGACTAACAATGAAATCCTTTATATACATACATTGTGGGTTCACATAGGTGCTTTTAGTCCTGTATGCTAGACAACCTCATTAACTACGTTTGTTCGTTGCATACCCCCGTGCGCTTGCCAACACTACATAAGTTCCCTTTGATTATATCCAAAGGAGAGGGAGACCTTCCGTGGCGTTTCTCCAGGCCTATATCGAACTGCCAATCTTGGTAACGATAATATCACGTGACTTGGTCTCTTTCCGCAGTGCCCTCTACTGTGCCGTCGGACTACGTGTTATGTTTGCCTTTGCCCCAACTCATTCGAAATCATACTTTGATGTGGTTCTTAGTGCGCCTTGCTTTGCCGCTTCTCGAGTAATATCTATTCTATCTTGAGACCGGGTTTCATGTTGCACGAATGACCGTGTCAAGAAATAGAGATAGAATACTCCGTAGACGACCGCTCCGTTACTGCGACTGATTTACGTAGGTGACGGAGAATCCCATACTCAAAGAATGCGCCATCGAATCCTACTCCATGGAGCCGCTCAGTGGAGAGTCTAAAGCTGCCCCCACTGCGCCAGGAACCCGCAGATCTCACCTGTATCTGAGAGCTCTAGCCGTTTGATGCAGCACCATACCGACCGTGATAGTGAAAGGGATTTCTTCGTTGGGTAATTAGTGGAGAGGTGGGGAGGTGATGTTTCGGGCTGAGCTGTATATTATATATATAGTTCAATATCAACGCTTCCACCTTATTTCGTCAAGACGTGAAGTTCTATTGTAACTAGATAGCTGTGCCACCTCGCAGGTCCTTGATGTCCCCTCCATCTGTGCCACCTAGGCGGGTTCTTGGCGCCCCTTCCGTGCCACCTCGCGGGTTCTAGAAACGGGCAACTGAGCCTAAACTCGGGGAGTTAATACGATAGTCTTAGGTGTACAATCAATCATCTACCGATATAAAAAATGCTATGTGTATATAGTGTGTCGCGAGCTAACCACTACCTACCTCCACCTAGACGCAATGCTACAACGGTACCAGTACGTAGCAATTCGTCCGATACGGTCCCCAGGTAACAAAGTCCAATCTCGTGGCCGTGGTAGAGGGTAAGAGTTGCAGCTAATAAATTCATTTTCACTTTGTAGATAGATCATCCCAGTATGGTAAGCTTTGGCGAGGCTGTTATGTAAGCTAGGGTACCTATGTCACATGACAAGCCTTGGCAGGCACGGGCCCCCCGCCCCGGTATAAGGAGGAGCCCTCAGATAGCTACCAGTAGTCAGCTAGATACACAGATTCACACATTGACGTGCCCTTCACTGTGTTAGCTCACAACCTAGGGCTCAGACTTTGCGCCCCACTAAGCTGGCACAGTGTTCACAACATCGAGCGACTGCGCCCCTTGATCGCCAGGCAGTAATGTATAATTGGTCGCCGTGCTATCATATCTTCCATCCTCAAAGCCTATCTTACTTACAACATGTCGGCGACTACATTCACGCAATTCTCAAGTCTTTGCAAAGAGTTGAGGGATATGATATGGTCGGCAGCTGCCGCCATTCAATTTCAGCAGGTCAGTAGCCACAAGTACGACTCGGGGCGGAGATTGAGCTATCTCGGAGTCTAGATTGTTCAATAACCCTGATTTGTATCAGGATACCTGTTGACTTCAGTGCAGTAAGCAAGATCCGTCCTACAACACAATGCGTCATTTCGATTCTCCAATATGTTCTAAAGCCCTGTTTCTGAACTCTAGTATCGCTGATAACCTGCCAACGTCCTCCTCCAACCCGTGTGCTGAGCGTCGCCGGCAGGCCTTCGTTGGCTATGACAACTTGCCATCTGAGACAGAAAGGCAGCCTCTCAGAGTGTACGTTCGGGAATCTTACAATGGGCACAAGATGCGCCTTGATATAAATGAGTTTCAAGCACTGGTCAACAGCATTCCTATAGCAACTGCCTCATATGAGGCCCGCTCTTATGTTGTTAATCTCTGCCGCGACAGAATAAAGATTGTTGATTTATATCACTCTCTTAACGCACAGGGCAACGACGAACACGGCGATACTGGGGTCGAACTTCTGGAAAATGTCTTTGTTCAGCCAACGACACTGGTGGTGACCAAGTGGCGGGCTAATTCCTATAATACTGCTGTCAATTTCGAATCCCAAGAGCATCTTATTGATGTAGTCACCCGCGTCTTTGGTAGCTGCGTTGAGAAGGTTGTCTTGAACCTCTGGGCTGATAGTCAAGACGACCTGGAAAAGATCTACTGGCCACACACTGCGCAAATACAGAGGGATGAATGGGAGGAGACGTACGTATGATCCACCGCTACTTGTTTCAGGAAGCTGAAAATTGGTATGCAGCGATCGCACCTTCATTCGTGATCCAAGCCATGATCTATCCACCGTTTTCATGACACCAGATCGAAAGCTTCATGTATCAGAGAAGCTGTGGGTGGGCAACGAGTATGATATGGAGGACATGGCCCGCTATCTTCTCAAGCTTTTTGAAATCCTGGATGTTGCCAAGGAAAGATTGCCCGGACTGCAAAGCATTGACATGAAACTTCACACCTACTGTTGGGACGACATTTTATCAACTCGAATCAGGGCGGTACATAAAGATGGTGTTCTCTGGGTTGATTGGAGTGATGTTGCTATCGGCTTTCATCATCGTTTTGTCGAGGTGGTCTATTCAACAACCCCCGAACTGTCAGACTAGACTTCGAAACTCTTGTATTATCTACGCTGTATTGAATAAAAACAACACAACAAAGAAGATCCGGCTTGAATACTATGTGAGCGAAGATATCAACGAGAGTAGTATATGGCAGTGAAATAGGGATTCTGCTAACGCCACTAAAAGTTGATACACTACATATTAGCGCAGTGGGTATAGGCAGTTCAGGTCAAACCCCCCAACCCTAGATGCTTGTCTGTACGAAACTCGGGTCACGTGGGATAATGGATATAACGTTCAATCTATCTCACGAACCGACTAGAGTCTTACGCACCTGGGAGGGATAGCGCCCGGGACCAGCTTAGAGAAGGGGCCTAGGTTCCAAGGGATGTGTAAGCTTTTGAGTATCTAGTCGTCTTGGCACTCTTAAGTTTATATTCAAGGATCATAGAGCAATAGCCAAGAGAAGAAAGAAAGTCAAGTGTAGATATATAACCTACTCAGTCTCATTTGAGTTATTGCATGAGCAGGGCCGAAGAAATCACTGAATAGAGCGCAGGACATCATAGCCGATTGGTCATTGTTTGAATTCAACGTGTTGCTAGAACCCAAATATAAGAAAAGCGTAACCAGGTACGAAAGAAAAGAGAGCAATTTGGGTTTCGTTAAAAGGGAGAACAACAACAACAAGCTATAACAACGTATTATGGTCGCATGGCAACAAGAGCTGAGAATGTGAGAAACTGAAGGAAAGTCATCGTCAGCATTGACATGATCATATCAGCCAGTGGCCGTGTCCGCGATATCCTGCTCAGTCCCATCTCTCTGCATCAAAAGCCAGTATCGTCTCAAGTTGAGGAGATGATCGCGGTGCACATCACCGAGGTCCTTGACCTTGACATTGTATTGGATGGGGTGATGTATGCCAAAGTAGATTCTAGAGGCTTTGTCGAGAGGACGGACGTTTGGCAAACCGACGATACATATCGGGTCTTTGATGAGGCCCTTCTCACTTTCGCCAGGCAGGAATTCGACGCTCTGACCATATGAGTAGGCGACAGCGTGCTCGTTGGCTCGTACGCCACTTTTCAGCGTGCCTTGCTTGCCGTAGGTGAAGATGGGACTGCAATCTATCAGAACAGAGGCAATATAAAGCGTCCATATATGTAGATGAGTCATACCAAGCGAAGCAGAACTCGTTCTTGTCCCGAACTACGATAAAACGACGAACTTGAGTGAAGACTGGTTCGCCGTGGAGCACAGTCGAGATTGACTTGTTGTAGCTAATAACTGTGGAACCAGCGTTTTCAGTAAACAGAATCGAGAAGACCTAATTCTGTGTAAGATTAAAGACGTTGAAATGCCCTATGGAAAGGTGTGACGTATTACCTTTCCCACGTTGAAGAAAGACCGAGTTCGGACAAAGTACGCTGAATATATCAGTATGGTTTCCAGAGTTGATCAATGGTATTCCAAGGTACATACAAGGATCGAGCGGTTCGTAATGTATCCCGGGCTGCGCTGTGTCCGGATGGTACGTTCCATGCACCGTCATACCCTGCAAGCCTCCGGGTACAGGGAGAGAATTCAAGCCTGACCATCGCCCTGGTGAGAGTGGAGTATGTCCCTGTACAGGAATAGGAAGGTATCCATGCTGTTGATATGGTCCAGGCAGTTGCTATCACCGCGTCAGCATTGAATATGGTGTATGCATATACGTATATATATGTGATATCCAGGTACCTGTGCTTCCCCGTTTATAGCCTGCGTGTACCTTGTGATGGGTCGCTGTCCGTACTCCACGGGTTGCTGATCCATTTGACTGGCAGGAGGAGCCTGGAGATACAAAGGAGAGGCCTGTGGTTGCTGCACCGGCGGCATCGCGATGAAAGAAGCTATAGGAGGCATAGGACGATATGTCTCTTGTTGAGGGTCGATAGAATCCACATGGTGGTGGTGACCGTTTGTGTTTGCAGCTTGGTCCTGCGCTCCCGTGTGTACATGTGTAGTGTTGGGTCCCCAGATGGTTTGAAGGACCCCTGATTGGGAGTAAGACAATGCCGACAACGTACAGGAATAGGTAACTCACCGTTGTTAAACTCATAGCGATAGTGCCTCTGGTACGGCTGGCTCCATATCCAGGCGGTATTGGACATAGTCACTGCGTAAAAAATGCGACATTACCTCACCGATCACGGCGTGATGTTTTGGCAACTGTTAGACTGCGTTCATCAGCCCATATTTAAGTATAAAGCTGGAGAATGGCGAGGTGTCTCATGCAGCAGAGCCGCATCGCATGGGATGAAATGCGGAGATGTCTATCGCGACATCACTTGCACAGGTCGACATGGTGGTTGCACGCAGAGGGGAAATAAGTGCATGGTTGCGCACTCTCGATGCATCTCGATGCACTCAAAAAGCAGTGCACTGGGATGCACTTGGGATGACCAGGGCTGTGAAAGGCTGCGAGAGACGGGATGTTGGTGGTTGGTATTTAGGTTTGCCGAAAGACGCTAGCGGCCTGGGCCTTCCCGTGGTCCGCACACCCGACCGGCCAAATCAGGGAAGGTGGAAGGGTAATAGCGCGCTGCTTTTTTAACACGTACCCGCCACACCCCGTCCACACAAACCCTTCCGCACCCACATCCTACAAGTATACATATGTACAAAGGTACCTGCACGCACCCACCACCCTCGTCTCGTCGGACATGTGACGTGGCCTACAGATATGGCGACGCCGTGTGTCTCTCATCTTTCAGCCTTGTCTGTTATTAATTGCCTTACTAACTGCATTCCGACCACTTATACTGTCCATGTGTACAGTACATATTGCACTGCTTCCCCCAACCCGCTTACTCTCGAATTCTCGACCTAGCTTTTTCTAACGATCATGACCTTCAATGCCAGACGTACAGACTCACACCGTTTTGTCGTCCTCTCTAATCGAGGGGCCAGAATGTCACAGGCATGGTTGGCACTCCTTCATGAAGCGTTTCACGTGAGCCGTGGGCTGACAATGTTGTAGCAATCACATCACATAGTTTGCCAGCACCAAATATCTCTCATGGCTTCCCCCGGGTCGACATCAGGCAGATGTCGATCTGCTCTTTACCCCAGAACGATCACTGCACTATGCCGCCCCCTCCACCTCCACCGCCATTCCGGACACAATACATGGCAGGATATCCGGACTCCGAATGTGAACTCAGATACATGCCCGTAGATTATGATATGTTCCTTGCCACGCTTCCGCCTCCACCACCACCCGAGCCATATACAATTTCACCAAGTAGTCTCAAGCCTCCCTTAAACCCGGATGGGCCAGTATCACGTGCAATATTGAATCAAAGACACCTCGAGGAGATTCAGCGGGAAGAAGACCAGATACGAGACATACGAGACGAATATTTCGGTTCCCGATTCAGCCTCAAGGGTCTGCGCAAGAAGGTTCGTGACCTACGTCGGGAACTTGGATCCAAAGAGGGCATTGCGATCAGCAGCCTCAGAAACTTTGTCCAAGGTGAAGGTGCTCAGCCCTTGCTTGATTTCGAAAAGCAGTACGCCGAAGTGGTCGAATTGCGAGATAGGCTCGGTTCGCTTGAGGGAAAATACGAAGAAGAGGAAGAGAGGTACGATCAGCTCGAGTGGACATACACTCGAAAAGAGGCGGACTATGTTGCTCGATTGACAGGCCAAGAAAAGGGTCCTTCGACCGAAAGCAGGAACGTGAAAGCCGAAGATCTGGCTCTTTGGGCGCTTGGTCCTCCTGAGAGTCATGATTTATCTGTCGATTTCGAGTATGATTGCCCCCACAGTCTTAATTCTTCCGATTTTGATGAGGAGCTGTCTCCCGAGACACCTAAATCTTTGTCACAACCGTTCGAGCGCCAGGCAATTGAACGAGCTTTTGAAACCCGGTTTCCCCGTACAAGTTCCAAAACGGGCTCCCATATTCAAGCTCCAGACAAATCCTGTTCACCTCAATCACGGGCGCGTAGTGATACTGACACATCGGAATCGCGAAGAGCGTGGACTGCAACGCGGAAGCGGATTGATGCCTGGATTCTTGACAGTCTTTCCTGTTCTTCACGTCAGAGATTGATTTTACGAAAAGTGCTTTCTCAGGAAGGGCTAGACGATGAGACTTGGTGGAATTCGGTGATAACATCTTGGAGCTCAGAGTGCTCGAGTACTCCTCCAGAAGGAACCAGTGACGAAGAAGACGTTTTATCCTGTGCGATGGTACTTTCACCAATTGCGCCCGAGCCTGTGAGCGTTTCAAACGGGCAGGCAATCACGGAACGTCCTGAAGAACGTCCTGAAGTGCGGTCTGATGTCGATTCTGTAGCAAAAACGAACTCCACGTCCGATGCAACGATTGCATTTTCTGTCCCATCGACAAAAGCTCCTTGTGGCGTGGTGCTGCAGCATCCCACCCGTCCACTGTCCAACGATCATGAATTCGACTTCCGTGACATCAAAGAGACTAGAAAAGGATCGATTCTATCACCCGCGCCGCTGGCGACACAGGTCAAAATCCCGGAACTTGTATCGCCATCCAGGCTTCCTAAATGCCACGATACCTTCCCAACATCGTACGCTGAAAATCATCCTATAAAATACTGCGACCACAGCAAGGCTATGGACAATGTGGTGTCACTATTTGAGAAGCATAATGCCCAACATAGCGAAATCAAATGGGCGGATTGGAGCAAGGCTCGTTCTGTAAAACATCGTTCCAACCCAGAGACAACACATCTCACCCCCTTACCAGCAGGTACTCGGCCACGGTGGAAAGAGAATCAACAACTAGGTCAGGGAATAAGTCTATAAGCCCGTTGAAGACCTGCTCACCCGTACAGGTAGTAGCCGCTCGGTCACTAGATCTACTAACATACAATGCAGAACACTATAAAGTGACACTGGTCGCTGCAGGTATGTACTCAGCGCCTATTGCTAACAACTAAACAATAAGCCTTGATTGAAATCGCTCCTAACATTCCGTATAGCATGTCCTACCAGCGCCCTGCATGGTCCCACTTGGCCAATGCATGACAGTTTGCCCGACAGAGTCCAAGAACATATCTCACTATCATCTACGCCGTATATCACTGTTTGTTATCTTTAGACCTTTCCGTTTTCCCTTCACGTCGTCTTGGAATACTCTTATGACCTTTGAACTCTTTGCTACCGGTGTATCTGACTGCTTCCTTTAGAGTTTCTTCTTCTATACTTCTCCAATGTCTTGCAGCCTTTGCGATATCCTTTCGGGACAGGATCTGGCCTTTCTTCCTTGGCATATTTGGGTTGGGTGTAACATCTCATTGTGCTCCACATTTCTTCCAGGAATGGGCTTGATAGCGTGGCATAATTCTGGCGCGGTGGGTTTCGTATTTGTTTTCCATATGTCATGTAGTATCATTAAGTGTACGGAAGGTTATTTCGTTGTATATCTGGTTCAAAGAGACTCACTACTAGGACGCATCTAGGTCAACGGTCTTGTTTCCTTACATCTACTCTTAAATGTAGTACCCGAGTACTGTATATCAGCTTTGATTGCTGCCCCGATGCGGGGTTTGAATTTTCCCACTTTAGATCATTTGGTGTACCAGTCTGCCGATGCCACATCAACCTATCTACACGTTGTTTGGACTGAATATCCAGTTTTTGGTTGTTTTACTATCAACCACTCTCTTAGTTGTTTCCTTCTTGCGGCTTCCTTTTGTTGATAGGCCGCCTTTTCTTTGCTCGCCTTTTCTTCAGAATATTTCCTTTTGTTTCTCTCGCACCCCACCCAATCAGGTAAGTATTACGATTCAACACTCGAACTTCGCTCGTCTCCATTGCGCCACCATATTTGATAAACAGTGCTGGCGCCATTCATTGCCCGAGATACGAAGCCACGAAGTGTGAGCTGACAGGTTTAGGCAAACGAACAATGTAGCCTTTCACACCAACGTCCGCATCCAACCCGCTTGTATACCAGGGCAATATGATCATGCAGAAGTCTGATTGTTTAGCTGCAGAAGGCTAGAGCCAGCAAAGAGTAGGCTGCACCGATGAGACGAGAAGGCGGTTTAGAGCGTGTCTTCAATGTTGCCGGGAGGCGTACCCATGGAGGGTGAGGTGTATGTATGGCACAAGGGACTTTGAGTTATTATTCTTGCTATTTCTCATCCAACAGGATCAAATTCGCAAAGATCTAAATAATCATCTTTTCTTCTCTGAAAGACTGTTCACTCCAAACATATCCACGGACGTGGAGATGGAGGACGAAGAGTGATACAAGCAAGGATGACACGGATACCCGAATCTCGCAGGCTATCCCTGCACGACAAAGGGCTGACCCGCTTCGATTTCGGCTGGCCGGCGTCCTTTCGTTAATCATGACTCGGTGACATGGCCCGAGCCTTCTCTCCTTCCTTCAACTGATACCTATATTTGTGTACCCTGGCAATACGGTTCAAAAGCAAGCCATGATCCCGTAGACTAGGATGGCGGTGTTGGGCTGACAAGAAACTAACAGAGTACGAGTGCACTTGGGATGCACGCATATCTGCGCGAATACTATACAAAGGTATTAGACGACTCTGCTATGGCTTGGTCTGAGTTGTACGCAACGTGCCACAGCCTCCACCTACATCATAGACGCCATTGCTTCGCTCCACCATCCACGTTGCATGAAGTCAGTCATCTGCCTCTCCGTATCACCCACTCGCAGACCGATGTCTGACTTGGTAGCACCTGCATACGGGTCGCTGCTCTGCATACTCCGCCCCGCTGAGCCAAGCAAAAAGTGAGGCGGACGTGCGAGAACCGACTGGAAGAGGGCTGGGACGCGTGGGGTTGGGCTGGAGAATGTAGAGTGCACCTGTCAAGTAATTATGTGTAGCAACCGAATCCGGCAATTTGGGAGGACGAGGGTTTACAGTACATATGAGTTAGTTGCAGGGGGTTGTCCAGATGCGAGAAGATGGGTGCATATGTGTCTATGTAGGTGCTTAGGCGAATCGAACGCAGATTGCTGCGAGTTACGAGTGCATACGATATATGGATTGCGTTTCCATCACAGTGCACACAACGCGATTGGACCAATCGGTGAATGCATACGCCGCAGCGACGTTGGTTGGGCAACGCCATTGCGATTGCTAGACAATAACACCTTGGCTATGAGATACATACAGATATATTGTGGCTACTCACAATCTCAGCACACATGCACATCAATGCGTCACTCATTGAGACCGCGCGAGCGGTTGATTGGTAGCTGGGCACTTTACGATGAGGCGCAAGAGTCAAGTTGAAACGCATCGGGATATCAAAGGTGACAGGCAGAAGGAAAGAAAGAGATAAAGTCGGCAATCCTACGCGCCGAGGGGGCTAAGAATCCGTCCGTTGTGCAAGAAGGCAAAAAGGTATTAGGAGAAAAGGGTAATAGTTTGAGGGACGTTTGGAGTTGAGGTGGGAGCTGAATAAGTGTGAGACTTAGGGTTCTGTCAGTGTTATCGTTGCACGAACCCAGGATTGGGGTATGATTGGTGCACAAGAAAGTATATTGAATACACAGGTCGAGTCGTACGATCGCGCCGGGTATCACAGATGGTCCCTGGGCTGCTACATCCCAGATTCCGATCACGTGATGTATATTAATCCACGTCATTCTCATACAGGATAACTAGGAGCAGCAACCATTACCTTGCCTTCATCATTACTGAATTAAACGAACCATTTATGTGATTTTCATCCAGGCCTTTGCTTTTCCTAGCGCTGAATAGATATCATTCAGCCGCACCTCGAAACTCACCTCGCCAAAGAAATGAAATAGTGCTGCAAGTAACTTGGTGACAAGACATACATCCTCCTAGAGCCAATGCCCGACACAGCTCAATGAAGATCTGTCGAGACGAACGTTCTGAATATATCGCGCTCTAATACCACCATCTCATTTACCCACCCCATCAGTAATGCCAGTTCCAAGTCTAGGATTCGCAGATTACATGTTTTCTTGCACCATCCAAGCTTTCTGTTTTCGAAGACCGAATCTTCAAATAAGGTCCCCGTCTTCCACTGATGCCTGTTCAATCCTCGTTCTCTAGTGGCCAAATAGGCACGTTCGCACACGTGCTTCGACTAACGGACAAGGGCGACTATTAATGAGCCTGCTGCTAATGGGCTATCTGTCATATTCGTCGCTCAGCTCGGACATTGATCACGTTCTTACTGAGATAGGTAGAGAGGGCCGTGGATATAATGGGAAGATGGAAGGCCTAGCGGTAAGAATTAGTCGTTCAGCGGCTGATAGGTAAACCATTCCGCCGGGCACAGTGATAATTTCGGGCAAGAAAGGGATCTTGGGAATTATCAGTAGGAGTGCAGTTTATGTTCTGCCAAGCGGATGGCTTTCGGACCAGGAACGAGTGCTGATACAACGAGAACGTACACGAAGACTGGAATGGTGTGGGTTTCAAATACCTCGTTGTAGATGCATTCTATATTTCTTCCGTCATATCTCTTGGTATGTGAAGTGTGAGATATATCACCTGATTGATGGGTTTCCTGCTCAACCTTTGTTTCGCGCTCTTCCTGTGTTGAACACTGCGCCGTGGGCATGTTGGTGGAAGTGATAGCCATTGCATTTTCACACCAGAACACATGCTCGCTCGTAAGACGAAGGCCGCGGCCACTCATATCTATCGAACTGGGTTGATTGTTACCCTTCTCCCACGGCAACACTGTGAGTGGGTGGGCGGTGGAGGCTCATCATTGGTCCGTGGCGTCGGAGATGTCCACCGGCTTCGGATTCAGGAATCATGCAATACGACTCTAGGTACATTTCTTTCCACCCCACGTGTCTCGCTTATTTCACGCACATCCCAGCGTTCCCGATATTAGGTCCCCAACACGACGGGACAATGCTGAAGTGACTGGATATTGGTGTGTGCAGAAGCGAGGGTTTCCTGCATGAGGACCTGAGATGTGGGGGCGCGTTGCGTTACCCAAATCCTTTATGTATGTTAGTCCTAAGAAAGGAGCAGCGTGCGAATTCTTGGGAACAGATATACGAAATACACCACTTGCATGCACACTTGGGCTATGACAGTCAACGATCAGCTCCACTGTGGCAATCACTGCGTCAGGGTTGGACAGCATGCAGATACGTTGATCCAAGACATCGAGTAAACACATTTGCGGCTCATGTTCCCCACAGAGCTATAGACAAGATAGGCGTTGGAGGGTTTTCAGTCCAAGGCTACGAATCCAGTTACAGACAACGAACCATATAGCCTCAGTCACGACTGCATGTACAGCTAGTGTGTTGTGACTCTACGTTATTGATATCTTTCACAAAGATTCAGACCAAGGTCACCTTGTAATTCTCTTGTCACCTATTTATTTGTCGCATTCGTCTTACTCCTACCGAGACCTTTGTAATGACTCCCATTCCATATTATATTCCAAGAAACGGGCCATGATGACACTGGTAAAAATGTTAGACAGATATATATCCTATATTTCTAGACATGTACATTGACTACCTTTTTGGTTCAGCAAAAGATACATTATTGCATGTTGTGCAGACGATCTTGTAACTGAAATGTTCAAAGTGATGAACAGTTTCAATTTATATCTGTTGACAGGGATCGTTTCGTGATCCCCAGTCACGAGGTGATTTGACAGGATCGCTATACAGTACGTTTCCTCCGGTCAAGGTTTTGTCACGAGTTTCGATCAATGGGTATGCACCGATCACTGGAGTCGTGGATGCATCTATTATGCGTCAGGTGCATCCATCGAAGATAGGCTTTCATTTTGAGGATCTGTGTACTCCTACTACCTGGCATTCCATCGGTGAGCACATGGCCATGGGGAGCATACCACGTGACCATTTGATCTCTGTAGGTGCTGTACAATGCATGAGAAGATGCATCTATCTTTGGACCTTCATCTAGTAAATCCGTGAAAATACAGCCTTGGCAACTGGAAGAAATCCACAAACTCCTATCTGTACTGATGTTTTGCTTTTGTCACAATTATTGAAAAGATCATGTTACTATTGTCTTACGCATGAACTTTGATCCATGTAATTTTTGATCATCATGTTAGACAACGCAATTTACGCCCCCATATCTACATCAGAGTGTGCTCATGAGAAACTGCATGAGGTCATTCGTTCTAGTGCGAGGAACCGACACTACGAACAAGCCCATCTAGATGACTAGGCGTAAGGAAATTGCGCCCAGACATCTGTCTCGTGACCCGTCTATTCGTTTTCAATCACACTTAGGGTGGACGTCTGAGGAGTTAGAATCTGGATCGTAGAACATGCCAGGCTCTTCGCACAACAAATCCACCACGATTTGAGTAGGGTCCTTACCAGCCTCGAGCAGACGCTGGGGTCCTGGTGCCGTAAATACAAAATCGTCAAGAGGGACCCACTCGTGCGTGTTTCCGTATAGAAAGTGCTCCCACCAAATTCTAGGTTTATCAGAACGGCCCTCCATGTCAATTGCTTGGAGCACCTCTACAGAGTTGTAGAGGTCAGTCAGCTTCGCACGCTCTACAATCATAAGTGCTTCGGCGTGATATATGGTGTCAGTTACGAACGCATGCCGTTTGGCAAGCACCTCTTCGTCCTGAGTCAGGATTGAACATCTAAGAATGGCATGTGCAATACCAACCACGTCGCGTAATGGGGCGAGGATTTGCTCGCGCTGGGCTGGTGTGCTGATCGCGAACGCTTGGCTGAGTCGCTGACGGCAAGCCTGTTCTATTCCAGAATCAGCTCGGGTATCGCGGCAGGTTCGGTGGTACGCAAGGCCAGCCTTGAAGTACCGTTGCTCCTCTTCATCTACGTCCGCAATCAGGACGAGAGCACGAGCCCGAATTGCGGGAAACTCGGCGCCACAGGTCTCGTAGAGGGTTGGTGATGAGGCCGGAATGTTTGTCATACTTGTCTCTGAGCGTGTGTCCCTGGTTGTTGGTTGATGGTGGTGTGGATGGGGTATGGGCGGAAAACTATACTGGAACCAATATTGACGAAACTAAGTAGCTAGGCATACGAAGATTACCTGACGTTGTTTGTTGACTCTGGTGTAGATGAAACGTGTATGGAAGGCTGCACCAGGAGTAATATAGATGAGATTAAGTATCTAGTCATATGCTGATTCACGGATATCTTGAGTTCGAAATGGAACAACGCTTGAATATCACGCTGAACAATGCTGTGATATGCGGCTAAACAGGGCTTGAAAATGAAAGAGTGTTAGGGGAGTGTTAGCATCGTGAAAAACTGATCCTGACGTACAATCACCCACTCGCTTCATTAGTACGAAATTCAGCAACATCGTTGCATAACAGGTCAGCGACCACCTTGACAAACTCCGTGCCGAGGTAATCTTCGGGCAGTGAAAAGGGTGATACGTGCCATGTTATTGCTTTTGTATCACGACGTGTAATAACATTGTAAGAATATGCCCAGATCCTTCTTTCATCATCTACAAGAGCTAGCATGCACTCTGAATCATTGGATTAAGGTTGATGGAGTAGTCGACTGTATCACAGACATTGCTTCAAGATGAAAAGGCTTCATTAACATTATAGGAATGATACACGAGCTATCATCCCACAGTCTTGCATTCAGTACCAGAACCTTGGTATTCAGATTCCCAGTACACCACATATGCGTCTCTCCGCCACACTCAATCATGCAATGATCCAAACAGACGAAGGCTTACGGCACCTGACCCCTCCACCAGTTCCCCTTCCAGGCCCCGATCTCAATGAATCTAACCGCCAATTCTTCAACTCTATCCACCATCCCCTGTCCGGGTCGGGCCTGAACCTCATTGAACGTCCAGATCCACCTCCTCATCGCGTTTCCCTCGCAGCTAAATTCATCCTTGAGCAGCTCCAACAGCGGCCCATCCATTGCCTGTTTTCGCTGCTCTCGGAGCTGCCCCACCATATCCGAGACGGTCGAGATGTGGCCTGCTATTTCGAGAAGATCTTCAGATGCGCAGGAAAGAGAGTGGTCGACGAGCTGGTGAATGCTGCGTAGCGTGTGAACGTTCCTGATTGATAAGGCGAGTTGTGTCTGGGACACGATGTGATTAACCGCGGCGAGAATACGAAACCACGGGATGAACAAGGGGTCTTGACTAGTAGGCCTGTTCGTCTCGAAGATCTGACTGAGTCGCGACAGAAGAACACGATTGATTGGCGCACCAGTGGCATGCGTCGACGAGTGACGGAGTGGGTACGGAAGAGAATGGTATTTCAGTCCTATGGCTCGGTGTTGCCAATCACACTTGTCCAGGTAGTATAGTAGTCGCCGAGCCGCATGTTCAGCCCAAGCGAGCCACTCTTGGTACAGGACTGAGTCAATGCGGGGCGCCAGAGTGGGTTCGTAGAACTGAAGCGGGTGTTGTGGGAGATCATTCAGCCACTTCGTCATTGCTGTGATCTTCTTGTCCGCGCTATTGGGGTACATCTCCTCGAAGACAGCGATAGTTACTGGATTGCGGAAGGGGTCGGGTATAGTCTCTGGAACGGGCGGACGATGAGGCTTGACTGGGCAAACGGGAGGGAAAAGCGATGTAGGATTAGTAGAGCCAGGTGTAGAATTGCCCATATCCTTTTTGTTAAATCTAGTACGTTCCCCGCGCTGAAATCCAAGAGTGGTAACTGGGAATATGACTTAGCATTCTTCATAATGATGTTGTCAAGGTGACATACCTTTAGGACCTCTGCTTGGGGCCACAAGTTGCACGTCAACCGTGTTACCCCAGAACATGCACCCTTGTAGATTGTCGCGAGCACGAAGCGCCTCATTTGAGGTTTCCATGAGCACATATGCCTCCGAAGACACTTGTTCGTTGAGTATGAACGCGCGAATGAAGTCCACAACCTTATAGCCAAGGAGGAACTCGGCACATACTCGAGAATCAGGCGCTTCTGTGTTCAAATTCTTCAGGCATATGGTTTTATCATCTGCTTTCAGGAGGTCCGGCTCGGAGCATGGCTCAGAGGACGGTTCAGAAATGTTGGAGACGATTACATTTCCCTTCCATTCATGCTTCGTTGTCTCGAAGCGTTTATCCCGTGTGAAGCCGACGGCAGTCACTGAGAAATTATGTGTCAGCCAGTCCTTCACAAGATTGCCACATTCTACGCAAACCTACTCCTCGGAACCTTCTTTATCTCACAGAACATGATCTCGACCCGTCGTCCCATGAACTCCTTCCCATCAATCTTCTTCTGTGCCTCTTTAGCCACTTCAATAGAAGGAAGTAAAGCGAATCCTTTGTTGAACGCCTTGCCAGTATTTGCGTTTGTTGAGCGAAGGAAGTCGACAACTTTGCAGCCAGCGAAAAGCCCCGAGCGTACCTGTTGGTCTGTAGCGCTGTGTTCCAGATTCTTGATGAAGAGAACCCGAAGTTTGTACTCCAGTGCACTCGGTGGCAGAATTAGGAGCTCGGTCCGCTTGTCAGGGCCAGCTTTGGTCCTTTTTGTGGCTGTCGAGAGAGCTGATCTCTTCGCCGCTTCCGGAGACTGGATGCCTGCATATGGTGCCTTGTATCTCGCTGCGGGCACCACCTCTTGTCCATCTAGCCCCATGCGAGCGCGCGTCCTCCCGCATCTCGAGTCGTTAATTGATAAAGAAGACCGCAGAGCCTCTCCAGGAACTTTAATTTGACCATCAAACTGTGCAATCACTTCACCAGAGTCAGCTACCGCGTCCGCGGTAGGCAGGTTGGCGGAGACTCCGGGTTCCCTCTTCCCTGGATGGCGCACCCTTTCTGCTACCTGGTTTGCTGGCTTGTCTCTATGCGAGCGAGTGCTGTGTTTGTGTGTCGGAAACCCATTGTTGTTCACCAACTCGGCCTTCTCGATGACAGGGCTCAGCGGATCTGTGCTTTCCCCAGGCTTTGGATTTGCGCGACTCGGACGCGGAGATGCCTGTGACGCTTGTACGTGTGCTTTCAAAGCTATTCGGGTAGACGCACGGCGGGGCTGCGGATTGTCGTTATCCATGTTTTTGTGTGATGCGGTCGTGTGGTGGTGTTGGGCTCGATCGATTTGTGAGTGTGGAGAAGACGATCATGCCGCGGAATGGGAAGGCTATTTGTTGTATGGAGGTCGGAGGCGCCAGGTGAAAGGTGACAGGCAACAGAGACATACTGTGCAGATATTCAACAATAGGTGTGGCTAGATCGACGGGTGGCGGGTACAGTCTTTCACTTACTCACGATGATGGCGAGAATCCAACACATACAATGGGCAAAACAACAACAAGAACGTCTCATGGGGGCGCTAGGATCTGTTCAGATCTAACAGATGAAATCTTCAGGATCGACACCTACCTGCTCATTGAGGTTAAGCCTTTGAGTGACCTTTTGCCGACATATACATCCACACCATCAAACCGTGGTAGTTTGGATGAAAAAGGTTCAAAAGGATTTTTCAAGTTCACGTCCTATAGTGCTAGATAAGGTGAAGTTAGAATTAAAACTACAATCGCATTGGTATCTACTATGGTGGTGTTCTGCATCACTCGTAAGTGATGCTCGCCGGTACTACAGAACATAAAAGATAGGACCAGCAAAGAGCTACCAGTACTGACAGTGCAGCAAGAACGTCGCTCGAACATCTTGGAATATGCTTTTGGTGAGAAGTCATTAAATTTGAGAACCTGCTCTTGTGACTCCTACTCAAGCTAAGTATCGGGCAACTTGTGCGCCACCTCCAAGTGTTAGACCGATATGCGGTCACATGACGGAGCTTGCACTTGGCAGAAACGGCCCCAACATATTAGTGTCAGGGCTTTATTATCTATTTTATTGGAGGAGTATCACCTAGGATATGCAAACATATCATCCATCTATCTCATATCATCTAATTTAAACCAAGGAATACCGCAGAAACTCACAAAGCTCCCTAGCTTCATTCATGGAGAAGGGTTGTTGATATCGACTCGATCAAGGGTTTGATCCAGTATATTGGATTGCTCATCGGGCGAGGAAATACTGCCTGTATCATAGGAACTAGGCAAGATGAGAAATAGCCACTGCACCCTCGGCTTCTAGTTGAGCTAGAGCCTGACGACGGCACGTCAACTCCATTTCCAGACGTCGGCGCTCGAATTCAGTCAATTCTGTATTGCCGAGTTCAGATTCCAAAGCCGCCACACGAGATCGTGTACGCACGAGAGCCTCGTTGATAAAATCTGGGTGCGTCAGGTGTTCAGGGGAAGGGTCGGGTTGGTCATCGAACCAGCTCAGCACCCGAACAATGAGTTCAGCAATGGCTTCAGCAGCCTCCTGAAGATTCGTTGCGCGTCGCCGCTCACGCACCGCGTACTCTTCTTGCACTTGCCTCTCAAGGCGGCGTTCTTGCCGACGAAGCGTCTCCAGCATCAAGGTGAAGGAGCTGACGAAGCCCGTTGTTGGTCGATCTCGCATTTCTCTGGCGAGTCCTGCTCGAGTCTGCAACATCTCCTCTCGCACAAGGAAAAGCTCCAAGGCGAGATTAGCAGGCGGATGTGGTTCGTTAGATTGAGCAATTGAATCCTCACGTTCTTGCAGTCGTCGAAGCTGATCGGCAATCAGAGCGTCATAAGCTGGACGTTCGTCATCCGACGTCCATCGGGCGTGTAAGCTTAGGAAGCGAAGGATCTCACGGTGTCTATCGTTTCGGAGTGGGTTGTTGCTGATAGAGAACAAGTCAGACTGCTGTGGGACTGGGTTCGTAGGAGGAGAACTCTGTTGGTCCATGTCTGTGGGAGTATGATTTGAGTTGGGGTTGGAGTTGTGATGAGAAGGATCGTGCGGTGGAGAGGACATTATCTAGTCTACTTCTTGTAGCTCGCGGTTTAGTTGCCTAGCCTTGATAAATTCTTCTTTGAAGATTCGAAGTGTTCGAAGTGAAGTCTGTAAGCTGCTGTTCACACTATCTGATTTCTCAGTCGGTGGAGAAGGGAATTTCAGGTTAGATACATGGTGCGAATTATATAGACCTGCATCCAATGTTTCATCTCCGAGGCACACAATGAATCGCACAAATGTTTACATTGTGGGCCTACAGTGAAGGAAACCTTCAAAGTTGAACTTCCGGAGTGAAGGCATCGAGTTACGTTTTGTGTGGGTATCACTTCTACGGTCTCAGAGTTTTATGGCGCGCCGCTGAATAGGGTAGTCATGGTGGCGAGATAGGCTATCGTAACGATGGGGTGAATTGTCTCTGCGAGACGCGATATTTTGACGTACGATATCGCACCTCCAAGCACACCAACAAATACCACAGCAATTGCAAGCGCATGCTCCGACTTCTTGCCGATCGAGTGCATGCTCGACGGCTGTAGCACGCACACCACGCCTGCGATTGAAACAAATCCCGCAACGATCTGTGCAATCGTAACGCGATGTTTTCAAATAGTTCCAGCTAGAAGCATGGCCAGTATTGGTGCAATGAAGTTGATGATTGTCCCCTCCGCAAGCGCCAGATCCTGGAGTGAATAGTAGAATCCCCTGATACAGAAGAAGCCAGCAATTCTGTAGAGGAAGAGGAGCGCTAGTCCTTCCTTGTCCGCGAAGTGGAATCCAGGGGTACGTAGATAATATATGTATGCCCACGATAGAATCGCTGTTATCGCCATCATGAACATAAGAATCTACAGGTGTTAGTCCATCGCCATTCATACTGATATAGGGATCCCACCACACCTCTGAAGTCCCAATCACCCCGCGCCCATCCGTGCCATATCCAATCCTCAGCACTCTTCCAGTTATAGAGAGAATAGTTGAATAGGCCTGTAACGCCAGCATGAGGAAAATGCTGCCATGCCTCTGCACAAAGCCGCGCCAGTGGTTCTGTGTGACAGGCGCAGCAAGCATCACCGGAAGGTTACGATGGTGGAGTGTTGCGAGCGCTTTCGGGGACCAGACATGGTATAAATAGTGATATGTTCCGGAGGATTCGGCATCAGTCGCATCCAGGCAAATACGAGAGCTGTTGGATCTGCGGCCTTGTGCCAATAAGGAAGCTGGATGAGATGATAGCAACACGCAAGGCACAAAATACAGAGAGCCGGGTAGATGTGTCTTGTGCGTATTCGGAAAGTGAAAAACTATCTGTAGGTTTCTGTGTGGTTTACGCTTTTACGTCTATCGATAGATGGATCGTGTTCAGCCTTGTGCAATCACGTGATGGTGAGGCGGCGACTTCTAAAAACGAACAGTCACCTATTCAATGCATGCAGTTCATCATTCTTAAATGATTTGCGCACTGCCAATCTTTTTCATCGCAGAAATGACTTCGATCACTTTCACTACGCTCGAAATTATCTTAGCCACATTTCTACGGAATGTTGTTCAGCGTCACCTTTTTCCTCATCTATGTAGGTAGAGCCGATACTCCGGCTTGTAAGTTCCTATCTTCGTCAATTTTCTTGTGAACAGCATCCGGTTGGGAATTAATAGCAAATACGCCTCGCTGAACAACAGAAAGTCTAACACGAAAGGCGTATAGACTACTAGCGAGGAACTGGAACATTGTATTCACTGTCTGGCGATAATGTACAACCAGTAACTGAGAGGTCCCGTGCTTGACCCATTGACAGCTCTCTTACACCACTGATTCAATCGGAAACCATAGTATCTTGACAAATGCAAACATTTCTCCAATCAACAAAGAATGTTCAATTGCTAGGATTGTTTGGCTGACTGGGCTCTTGAATTCGCTGCTTATTCTCTCACCCTTTCGGCATTCATTCTCTGTTCCCTCACTTCAATTCGGGCTTACCACGCCCACCAGTCAACCCGACTTCACCAGACGTTTTTCCAAGCATAAAAATAAAGGCTTGTTTCTCATGAGTCCTAACTTCAACCGAAAAGGTGCATCTGGCGACCACGGGAGGCTTTCGCGAGTCATGACTTATCTTCTTGGCTCATCACGCGAACATTCACCAATAACACAGATTTCCGACCACATCGCCGCAAAGGATGATAGTGTCTGTGCTCCCCAACCCTTTGATATCTCATACTACGATACCGACCTCAGTTACCACAAAGAGGTCACGTGCTCTTAACCTCACCTCAGATAACCCAAAGCAATCTCGTAACTACAACTAATACCATCCCAGGGATTCCAGGTCCGGCGTGGAAGGTAACCAGCCACTAGGAAACGCGATCGGAGAGTTACGGATCTCACCGAAGTCGTGCTAGCGGAACCTTTGGTCGAGAATGTGAAGGACCTCGTAGACGTTATAGAGTCATTGTCGAGGAACCGCTTTACCGTGCCAGTCATCGAAACAACGACCTTTAGTATTTTTACCGTGGTTCCTTGGCTCCCTCTGGAATGTTTTCGCGTCATAATCTTAACATGGGTCGTAGTAGAAACGCTCTAAGCCCCGAATGTGGATTTCCGGATATGAGCATAGCCACAATCTATCGACCCGCGACGTTGAAGATGAACGCCTCAATTGGGTGGGTATAATTGGACCAAATCCTGCGCTATGGACTGAGCTATTCTAGATCACCACGAGTTCGAGTGACAGGTGCAATACGGCACTTATTGAGGAGTGACTAGTAGGATAGAGAGTAAATTAAGGTTACGATGCTACTCATCGTGAAAAATAACAAGGTACATCTAAACACCTCTTCTTACTGCCACCGTCACACCGTCTTCTTGGAGCGCGTCGCTCTCCCCACTTCCCATCGTCTTCTCCGTGCCATCGGTTTCCCTCACCAACTCGTGAAAGTCGACATCACTGACGAACTTCCGCGGCGGGGCACCAGCTTGTAGGTCTCCACCATGTGCAAGTTGCTTGCCACTCATATCTAAGTCCTTGCCGAAGAGTTTTCGAAACGCCGCGCCGATCTGTGCAAACGGGGTTTGGTTACGACTGTGCTGAAAGAGCCTCGGGAAAACAGGGACGCTAGCTGCCACGAAACCGCAGGTGAGTTCCGGCTCGGTCCAGATTCCCATTTGTCCCGTGTGGTAGCTCACGTCATGCGAACGATACAGGAGGACCGTGTAGTAGAGACGCACGATCGAGGACACACAAGCGCTGAGGAGTCATTAGCTTTGGAACACCAGAAACTGAGCACCACCAGAACATACAATGCACCGAGAAAAAACAGTGCGCTCAATCCCCACTTTCTCTTGGTCTTCATTGTTTCCAGTCCCCAGATGGCTCGTTGAGGCAGAATCAAGACGCAGATATCCGACGCGCTGTTGAAGGCAGCCGATATGTAATGGAGCGATAGTCGATTAATACATTTCCCTTCAATGGTGATGTCCCAGATGGCCTCCATTGGCACACACGAAAATGCTTCGATGAAGATGACGGCGGAGTAAAACACGGTGTTGGCAACGAGAAGAAGGCAACAAGCCCAAAAGGTCAGATCTCGGACACCGGGTGGTACAAAGACGCGCAAACATTGCAAGATGATGGCCGCTTTCAAGGGAACGATAGATAACGCGTACATTATTTCAGCGTAGTGGAAAAGCTATCTTGGTCAGGTTGAGGCTAGGAGCTACCTATGTGAGGTGAAACGTACCTTGAGACTGCGAATAAGGTCTTTGATTTCGAGGTTCCATTGATGCACGCCGGTCGGTAGCATGTGAATCTTGTAGACATATGTATGAAACGCCCCGAGATAGACCACCTGCGAGCGAATAAGTTTCGAGAAAGAACAACGGCAAGGTTTCTCCTACCCATGCAAGGAGTAACGCATCTGCACAAAGATTAGCAACAACAAAGCCGAGTAAAGATCGCATCTACTTACAATCTTCGAGGACTAGCTTTTTGACGATTCTCGCTTTAGTATACAGCCTTGACCAAACGACAATTGTACTGATGACGAGTAGCGAGATCGTAAGCGGATCGTTCCGCAGATTTGGAGGATTCACGAAATCTGGAGTAACTCCTGGCGGTGGCATGAGGGCCGGCGACTCTAGGATCAGGGCATGTATCTGGTCCGGACTCATTGTTCGTAGAAGATGAGAAAGTGGGACTTGACACGAGCAAACCGACGAGCAAGACTCCCAAGGTTCGAAGCGTCCGATAGTGGGGTTGGTGGAGACATGTGAAGTATAAGTAAGAGGGGAATTGGGTATTATCCACGGGGTACAAGTATTTTTAAAAACTGCGGCATGCATCATGCACGGTCAGCCTGAGTCAGTGATGATCCCCATCTGGATTAGCGTGGTTATTTAATCGTGATCGTGGAGGTGCTGGCGATGGCGATGGCTGATTGGATGTTGACAAGTACTGCACGGATGCGACATTCAAGAGGCAGTTCATACCTTTGTAGTTGTTTGGCATGATATTGTAATGTGTATCAAAGCGTCGCATTTTCCTTGCATGTTACCCTGGTTGGTCTTTGGGAATTCCGGTTACAAAGACGGGCATTAGTTTTCCAATCTCTCAGCCCTCGATAATTCACTGCTGACTGCACTTCTGCGTGTGATCAACCGTCGGGTATTTACCTACAACCGAAGCGAGCGTATCTGATCAGGCTACGTCGAGTCAGTGTTCCGATGCGTGGGACATTCCCGTAAAACGAGGGCACACAAGCATTTGCCGCAATTCCAGACAGGCCAAGTAGCAAATCACTGGAGAGTTGGACATGTAAGGAAGAGGTCCTGCCACAGAAGTCGTAATGTCTTTGTCAGTCAGCGTCGACGTCCTCGCTTGTTGGGCTTACAGTGATTTGCGATTTCCTTGGCCACTGGAAGCGCATCTTGCCAAAGCCTGAAGTTGTCGGGCTAGCTCTGCTGCCATCGCTTAGTAAAGAACAATATCTCTACTTGGTTATTACGATCAGTCAGCCAGTTTAGAACCGCAATTGGAGTTTCAAGATCTGGCTGCCTTGGAGTAATGATGTCGTTTTGTCAAGATGATTCAGATGTGAGGAATACACAGTGCGAAGTCACGGCCATTTTATACCGGAACGTGTTCTCGTGCGACCGCATTGTCTATGATCTGGATGATCTTATATTTCCTTAACACCTTGAACGAGGGCGTCTTCAAAGTCCATCAATAGACCTGATGAATATCGTGAAAACCGCCTGTTACTACACAATTCCTGGTAGCACACGAGTAACATAATCATCTTGTTCGCCTTTGCAAAACATTAACATATCAGAAAACTAGTCCTAATCTACCTTCCCTTCCAATCATTAAATACTCAGTCCGTCACGGCATGCCCCCAGCACATCACATTTCTCTCCTCCACCCCGCCATCCCCAAGCAACTCACAGAGTTCGGTCCAAACGCACAACACTGGATATGTGAGTTCTCGATGCTGAAACGCGATTCATTTCGTCGAGTCATTAGACTCGAATATCATTCATCTGACAACAATCTCAAATGATAACACATTCGTTCTACTCCTGGAACCTCAGAATCCTAAGCAGCCTTTCCAGCCTTAATCAACGCACTTAACGTCTCATTTTTCTTTACCGCGTACTCTAACTCGGAGTACTTGGCGAGGATAATATCACTCACGATCCTGCTGAACACTACACTGCCCCACTCGTTCAAATGCGTGCGATCCCCCGTCGCCAAATTATACTTATCCGCAGCCGCACTCCCAATGGAATTGACATAGTCCTCACTTGCGATATTCAGGTCGGCGTACTTGATGAAATTCGCTTCGGCCACGGCGATGGTGGCTGTGCGCTGCTCGGCGAGGTTTTGGATGACTTTGCCGCCGGAGAAGCTGCGCCTGGTGAGAGGTGTGAGCAGGATAGGGACTCCGCCTGCGGTTTTCACTTCTGAAGCGAATGCTGCGAGGTTGTTCTTGTATTGTGCGACAGTTACGCCGCTGGTGTTCTTTTGGTCATTGTGGCCGAACTAGTAGTTGTCAGATTACATTCCAACCCCGTGTCTCTTCGTGTATGGTAACTTCTCTCACCTGTATCGTCACGTAAACGTCATACTTCGCTTTGTTCGTGGCAATATCCTCGATCACATTTGCCCAGTCTCCTCCTGCGCGGAAGGACTTGGTTGTCGCACCGCTGTGACCATAGTTATGCCCAGAGGAACCCAATGCAACGGTCGTGGACAGGTAGGCATCGCCCCAACCGCCTGCGGGTGCGGTCGTCGAGTCGCCGGCGAGAAGCCAGTACACAGGCTTGGCGGCAAGAAAAGAGAATGGAATCGCAAGCGTCAACGGAAGACCTATCGTCAGGAGAGAGAGACGCATGACGGCGGTGAAAAGCGACACAATTGTGATGTGTAATCTTCTGCGATAGCATTCATCTTTCCAAAATAGCCACTACTTATACTGGACTATGACCTTTAAAGCAGATGAGGAGAAGTGGGGTCATTAATCTATTTTACGGAGGAATACCAAACGAATCTGATGCAGGCTATAAGAAGAAGCCCCATCCATTAGTTGCAGTGATGTCGTGATTGCGCGCGAGACACCACTTTTTGCTCTCGGTGAAATAGAATAGCGAGGAGTGCGACATCAGCGACTATCACTACCGAGGCCCACTCATGGGATGAAAACGATCGTCTACGGCGTTGCGGTGGTAATTTTCCGGTGCACTGTATCCGATGCACCAGGAACAGATCATGGGTAAACTACATAGATTGGTAATTATCGGGAAGCGATGAGATCTTGTTAGACCAAGCTATGATCACATAGATATCATCACCTATATATTATAGGTCTGGATGTCGGAATGGTTCTTTCACTCCCAAAAAAAACAATCCCTAATAATTGACTGCTTGTATCTCATCAGCAGGTTGTGAAACAGAGTTCGAGCATGTTGTTTGGAAGAGGATTGCGAAGAGACCGAACGATGGGGGAGGTGGCTTCGATGGAACGGGGCGGATGATGATATCACACCCGGCCTCCGGTCGGTGTCCAAGCCTCAGGCAACAACTAAACTTAAAACTATCAATGAGAAACTTTGTAGTCAATGAACTATGAGCATTGTTGTCGTCTCGTCTTCGATATCTTCAGTGCCATGGGGTTCAACGGCTTTACACCTACGGCACTCGCATACTTGCCGGGCCTCGCGCCCTTTCATCTCTTCGCCTATTCCACACTCCTCGGCACACAGCTCTACCAAAGCTTCGTGATGACAAAAGAATGCTTCCAAGCACTTCCTCGATTATCGTTCACGACCCTCCAGAAACGCTTGTTTCCAATATACCTCCGATGTCAGTCGTTATTGTTGATATTGGCGGTTGTTACGTTCCCATCGCGGAGCGTGCTGTCGTTGGTACAACATAAAGAGGATTGGATTCCATTCGTAATCGCGGGTGTGACGGCGGGGTTAAATCTGATCTTATACAGGCCGAGGACACAGAGAATCATGATAGATAGCACCCATCAAAGTAAGTAGTTGACCACGCGGCCTCTCAAGCCCGTAGCATACCGCTACGTAGAAGAGTTGCTTGACGATTGAGCTGACTGAAACAGAAACGCGCGACGCTCGAAAAGTGAATGATACCGGAGAGATGAGTGGAGAGATGCGATTATCGAACCAGGCTTTCTCTCGAGCTTATGCTATGAGTATGCATTCGAATTTGATCAACATTGGTGCTACGTTGTGGTATGGATTGAGATTGGGGTCGAGATTGAGCTTCGAGACCACATAAGCCGGTGACTGGGTCGTTCTTGCACTCGATCGGACACGATTTTTCCTGTATATACGAGAGAAGGAAATTCTGCTACTTGGCAAAGCAACAAAAGACATCTGTAAGGTAAACATGCGAAGATGTTGTGATGGTATTGAGTGTAACTGGTGAGAAAATTGATGCTAGAGCCATGCCAAGGCGCTAGTTCGGACCGGAACTCAAACATCAACCGTCCCGTGCCAGGCTCCATCTTCTACACCCCAATCTCTATACTGCTGCTATTACGCCGTCTTCTATTACGGCAATGGAAGATATAGAGAATTCGTCCGCCGATAGGACTACACCCCGTCGCATCTCTCAGGCTTGCCAGCGCTGCCGAAGCCTGAAGACACGGTGTTTGCCTAGTCCACAATCCGGCACGTGCCAAAGGTACAAACAATCCAGTCCCATATACTCGGCAAAGTTCCAATCGATGCGTAAACAGGTGCTCGACTTCCGAAAAGGAATGCGTTTGGGCGGAGATACCGCGTCGGGTGAAGCGTCCTCGCGGTCCTTCGTGAGCCTCCTCAAGCCATATATCTATTTCCATCCCTCGTCTAAATTTTCGACAGCCGCATCGCTCAAGTCGAGCAAAAGATTGATGGCATTTTCGCCAGTCTGGTGAATTCAGATATCTCGACGCCCACTCCGTTACTGACTGCCCAGTCATCTGGCACAAGGCCCAACTCAACAACGAGTACACAAATACCCTTGCCAGAAAGGCCCATCGCGCCTGGAAGTTGGCTTCCATTTCCCTCCTCGTTCTCCCAAGAGCCCTCGCAACCGGATGTGGAAGCTGACTCATGTCGGAAAGAGGCAGAACCAACAGCAGAATATATCGAAAAGTTGCGTGAGATTCATAGCTTTGGGGACAACATCGATACAACACGAGCGCCGGACGGAGCTTTTCAGTCAAAGATGGCTCGTTGTGAGCCGCTTATTAGAAGTGAGTTCGTCAAAGGTCTCCTCGCCAATGGCGAAGCAGAGGCCCTACTAGCAGAGTTTCGTTCTATGTCTCCGTCTTTCCCATTTGTTCCTATCGCACAACATGTCACCGTACAGGAGCTCAGTGTTACCAAGCCCATGTTGTTCCTGTCCATTATGACTGTTGCATCCTGGAAAGACCATAAGCGACAAATGGCCCTTGATCTTCAGTATCGCACAGAATTTGCTAATCACACCATCATACATCCGCACAGGACCATGTCATTACTGCAAAGCGTACTGGTCTATTTGTCATGGTATGGAGAGTTCCTGGAGCGGAATTCAACTGACATTAGCTAACACAGTCAGGTACCACTTCGTCTTCAGCCATAAGACACAACAGATATTTTTCTTACAACAGCTGGCGATTGGCTTGGCTCTCGATCTAGGACTGCATCAGAAGACAATCAAGGGTCCGATTGACTTCCCCGGTATGCCTAAAAAGACACCACCATCACCAGAAGATCGACGGGAGCGACAGCGGACATTCCTCGCCTGCTATTTCTTGTCTTCCATGTAGACGCTACTTTCGCAATTCTAGAGAAATTCCGACTGATGATTTCTAGGATTGCAAATTCTATGCAAAAGCCGAACCTACTCAAATACAGCGCTTACATGGGCGAATGTGGAACTGCGCTGAGGAATGACCTCGAGTACTCCTCTGATGTCATCATTGGCCATTTGATATCGCTCCGACGCATCGATGACCAGATCCACGATGCCTTTTACTCGGAGGACAATATAGACTTGCCTATCACTGATCCCCGCATCTTGATGAATCTGCGCTTCATGGAAACGCAAATGGACGACTGGAAACGAGAGATATATGGCGAGGAGTTTCAACGAGGCAAGAATCTTCATATCCAATCTAGTGTACTATTTTGACCATTGTGGCAGCCCTCGATTTGTCTTACGCTTTCACGGAGATGCAGCTCTACAGCATTGGCCTGCGCGCAACTCCAACGTTCTTGCAACCATCCGCCGCAAATCCTACACAACTGAACGCCCTTCTTTCTTCTCTAGAAGCAGGAAAACACTTCCTCGATATGCTCCTCGCCTTTCCAGTTTCTGACTACAATCTGATCTCCTTCTCAGAGTGGATGCGCCTCCCCTATGTCGTAATGACGATCTCCCGGCTCAACATCGCAAGTGAAGCCCACACCGCCGCTCAGTGGAACGTAAAAACCGCACAAGATAGAGTGCGGCTCGACCTGTATTTGGAGTCGCTCTGCTACCGCATGCAGAGCCTGTCTACATACGACAAGCCGAAGCAGCCACATCCAGACTTCTGGTGGGCCATGAGGATAGTAATGGATCTTACGCGCACGTGGTACTGTCGAAAGACGCAGCCCAAGAAGACAGCATCGACTCAGCCGACGCCTGGTGATATTCTTACGCCAGAAACGTCGGGCGCTTTCAGCCAAGGTAGTGGTGAATCCTTTGGCCTGACGCCAGGTGGTTTTGCGTTCCCCGAACTTGGCGAGGGCTCTACAGGAGATATGACAGAGTGCCCTGGAGGCTCTAGTATGGACCCCTTTGCAATGATGATGAGCGCAAACCTCGACATGGACCAATTTCTCGATGGCGGGATATGGGGCAATGATTTGTACGAGGGTATGGGCTTTGGGGGCAGGGGGACGAACTTCTCAGTCGGTGGACGACCTAACTGAGGACAACTGTGCCCTACGCGCCATGTTCCGCAGATCCGCAGACTGTTGATTGCGATCGAACTCCGCCTAGGCTAGCAAGTTACAGCTTGGGATACAGGCCACCTTTACGGATAAAAAGGTCCATCGTTTACGCTCTCCAGTTATAATGGCAGTGACACTGATCCTCGCCGGTCACCTGCTCGACACTTCAACAGCTTTTCCGTTTTACCTTTGAATCCATGACCTTCCACGACTTCCATATGTTTTGATTCTATCATTTTCGACATTGAAGTCCGCACTCCTCTTCGCCGGCGTTGCTCTGGCCCTCCCGGTGCCTGTCGGCTATGAGGTGTTTGCAGCGCCAGGAGTTCCTTTTTAGCCTAGTGTCACGCTGGGAGTACGCTAGCCGAGTAAGCACTAGTTGGAGGAGAGGGGCAAAGATTTCTCATGAGGCTTTGAGCGATGTGACAAAGGAATTTGAAGACATTGCATTCTTCTATCACGCCCATCAATCCGCAACAACAACCATCATGCCAGCCAAATGCAAACAAAGAGAACGTATTCTGGCTGCGGGAACTGTTGACATCCCAGTTCTTCCCGTGGGAGCCATACGGGGCAATCTTTGCTTCCGGTGCTTTAGCCCCTCTTCCAATATCCTCAAATGCTCTGCCTGCAAACGCGCGGGTTACTGCTCAAAGGAGTGTCAAAAATTGGATTGGTCCATCGTTCACAAGAACCACTGCAAGATCTTCAAGACGATCAACCAAGTAGAGGAGTCACAATACCAAGAGAAGCGCACCTGGGACGAATACAGCGACTACCTCGTCAGTAGCACTATACTTGCTTTTGGGATATAGAACTGATGAGTGTAAAGCTCAAAACAGTTCGCTCTATTAGAGATGCCGCTCCGCATGATGACGTTCTACGATTCGTCGTCCAGTCAGCTGTGCTCTGCTCCTAAAGTTCGTTCGGCAATTTCTAATATTCATCAGGGCTCAACCATATTGCTCTTCATGTCGTCGTTCCGCCGTGCAGCTTTCATCGCGGAAAATCACGCTCACGCGCTGCGACAAATGTCGCCTCGTCTTCTCATGCGGCGACTGCAACGCGACGCATAAGCCCTCAGTCTGCGTCGCGTACCAGAACCATGCCCACGTTGAAAACTTCCGTATTGGGTTCTTCGAAGACACGGGGAAAGCATCACCGGTCACGTGCACGCAGTTTCCCTGCAAAACGCGGAAGCCCCTTAAAGATGCTGCTGGCTGGTACGACTACTTTGTCAATATCTCGGATAAGCCCCAGATCAAAGACATCATCAAGCCCGATTTCAGCGGTCTCACCAACGTAGTAGGCGAAGTGGGAACAGCAAAGGAGAAAGAGGACCAAGAGAGGATGCGCATGTTTCTTCTGTGCGCAACAGAGAACCTGACCATGCCTCTTACCGTTCTCGCTGCGCTCGAGGATATCAACTGGGACAAGCCACATCTCAACATCCACATTCTGGGTGCGACAGGTCGCGAGATGCTCGCCCTCGGCAATTTTGAAGAAATGTTACATCTTGTACCTAGTTTGAAAGGCCTGCACATTACCGCTGTTGGGCCCGAGTCGTGGGCTGGTAGCGCAGAGCAAACATCGGCTTACTTCCCCAAGATGGATCTCGACTGCTGCCCCGCATGCAAATCGGACGGCCGAATGCGCTCCATAGCCTCATTCAAAGGCGTTTACCACGACTTCGCCACCACCCCCGAGTATGAGAAACCGGATCTGATGGTCCTGTTCAACAGTGGCTTTGCAGATGGCGATGATGCGGAGTCGCACTGGGCACCGACAATCAGAATGGTGGTTCAGGGAGACGTACCGGCATTGTTCACGACGTACAACGAGCAGGAAGCACAGAATGAGAAGACGATCATGGAAAGGCTTGGCGCGAGCTTTGTGGTTGAGCCGGAGAAGAACATGTGGCGTGGGTTAGTGCCAACGCCGGAATTCATCGATGAGGAATATGGCGTGTGGTTCCAGAATGCGTACAGATATGTCGTCTATGGGACAAAAGGTTAGGCGAGTATCACATGGCGTTGGTGTACTTAACCGTAGTCATCTCGTAATGGATATCCCGTTGTAGTGTAAACACATTGTTGTTTGTATCCCCTAAATCATTGATCTTGTAGCACAATAGATACCTCCTGAACTACGGACCGGGCCGAATTTGACTTTACATGCCCGCTTGACCTCCGACGATGAAATTCGTTCCTAGGCCAAGATGAACTGTTATGTGTACCGAATTAAGGCCAGAGTCAATTCTGCGGATGCGATCTAGTGCACTACGTTTCACAGGTGCCATTTCACAGTTGTCATTTCACCGCCCATTGTGGGATTCGTATAGTGACGTTGCGGTTTCGTGGATTCCCTCGTTACCTGGATCTTTGGATATCATGTCGAAGCCTTTTGAAAATGACACCAAATTATTTGGTACATGGCGATCAAAGCTTGTCACACCAGGCATCGAGGCGAATACTGCCAAGATTCAAAGAAACAGGGAGGTGACAAGTTCTCTCACGTCAACGAATTGTATCATGGACCTTGCTTCGCTTGATGATTGGAAGGTTACTCTGTCTCCTACTGATGATAATTATTCTGGGTTACTTTCTCATTCTGGTTGTTTTGCTTGGGAAATTTATAGAAAGCTGGAATGTCGGGCATCGTGTGAAATGAATGCATATGTGGATTCACTCCTTGCGATTAAAACAAGCTATATCTACCCCCTCTCAAGTTCCTATTTCAACGGACTAACACCTTCAGTACACATGCTACTCTGACTGGAGTCTCTGCCCATCATCGATGGATTTGCGTTTCGATGTTGCGGTGGAGGAGGACATGGTAGTTTCTATTCAACGCTGAAGTATGGGCACATCGTCGTTATTCATTGCGTATCGATATGCCCACGCCCATCAAGATACTAACATTCATTCCGCCGCGAATACGACGAGGATTGGCACTATTGATAGCTGGACCCACTCTAATAAGTTACATTGGCATTTCAAGCCGGTTCTTTCTTTAAGATACCGCATCGGTGGACATTGGTGATCCCTTCAGCCATCCCTTTTGTCTCCTCTTTAAGTAACATGTCATACTACGGACTCGTCTCTAAGGCCACTTTGCTTCCACGTTTGATCATATCTCGAAGAAGAAATCAGCGCCGAGGTCGCAGCTCAGCCGCTCAGGTGCTGACTCGTCCTTTTCTGAATAGGACGTCCAATTTGTTTGAGACAAACGTAATGAACTAGTCGCTTGATTACGACCGTATGCCTGCGTCACACACCATCCATGACTTGGAAGAGAATAGTGTTCTTTATGTTGCAGCTGCTCGGCCCTTCGCATCCGAGAGTGAGGCGAGCCGATTGACTGTCGCCGTCGCCGCGCATCTGAGCAATGATACTCGCTGCAATGTCACAGGAAGTCTCGCAACCAGAAGGGTTCGATACCTCCCCCACGGGTACAAGGGCGCTGACGTCCAACGGGGAAGAGCAGTTGACCCGGAGATCTGCGGCGATGGAGATATCTCCCTTGTTCCGTGAGATGTCTTTGTCACTGTTCGATGCGATGGATTGTCCCAATGTGGTGGGTTCGTCGCTCTTGTGAGCATATTGATTTATGTCTGCGTCTGAAACTCCATGACGAGCAAGAAGAGCTCGGAGTCGGACATTTTCTTCAGCCACTGCCTGTGCAACCCGCTGCATATCGACTGTCGCAGCCAGTTTTAGATGGTCACATTTCCGCACACGCTCGCGAAGGGTATGAAGATGATCTTGTTTGTGTGCGCGTGAACGACGCTGATTGTTGCGAATCCGTACTGAAGACGGTGCCTTCTGGATCTGCGAACCGGGTGGAAGTTGGGTTTCCATTACGAAACTGGCAAGGCGCTTCCCATATGCGCAAGAGATGAATCGTGAATCTTCTGGACTCGGTGATCAAAGGGTTGTGAAGAGGGGGTACTCATCAAAGAAAGGATAAGGGGAAACCGAGAACAGCCGAAGGTGGCGTGCTGGCATGTTCAGACAGATGCGTAAACCACGTCACGGCCATCGTCTCACAGCCTCTACTCGTACCGCATCTGACTAAAACAAACAGATATTTTCCAGCACCAAACCATGGACATGAACACATCCCATGCATGGATATCATGTATACTTTTAACTATTGACTTGCTGGGGAAGTAGGTTAAAGAAAACAGGACTTGTTAACTAGGCCCCTAATAAGCAATATTTAGGCCCCTAATAAGCCTAATTAAGGAGTCTAACGCGCACGCTATTAGGGGCTATATTTTAAGTAGGATTAGTAATTAGAAATATAATTTTCTCTGTTTTAGTAGTGTATTTATACGTGTAATTATTTCGCATAACTATTGCACGCACTACTAGCGCTTCTAGTAAATAATAATATTACTATATAATATTATAACTAACTTATAATAAAATTAACGCAATCCCTAAATAGGTAATTAGAGTACGTTTAGTAACACCTTAGAGACGTTATTTTTAAATAATTTAAGCCTTAATTAATATTAATTTTAATTTTAATTAACTGCAAGTTAATATTAATATTAATTGCAATTAACTGCGAGTTAATATTAATATTAATTGCAATTAACTGCAAGTTAATATTAATATTAATTGCAATTATAATTAATTAATATTAACTAATAGATAGATTATATACGCCTTAATTAGTTCTATCTGCCTTAATTCTATCTGCCTTAATTAATTAATTACCTTAATTAATTAAGTGTGCGTTAATTAAGTAATTAATTAATTAATTAAGTAACTACGCGTTAATTATTAATTACCCTACTAGGTATTATAAGGAAAGCTGCTTTACGCGTATCCTTATAAGCGTATAGGGCCTATATATCTAAAGTTATTAATAATTAAGTTACCTTATAGGTCTAATCCCTTATATATTACTTCTTTTATTATAGACTAAAGGAGTTAAAGTTATAAGTAATAGTTTAGCTAAGGGGTAATAAACTACTACAGAGGAGGCTAATAAGGCAGGGGTATTAGCCTAGGTGTTAAGGCAGGAGGCTCTATAGGTAGCAGAAGACTACCTATTCTAAAGAGAGGAGGAGGAGGGCCCTAAGATAGGGTAACCTACTGCGCAGCTTTACTCTCTTAGCGCCTTTATTTAAACTATAAGGCTAGAACCTATCTACTCTTACTACTCTTACCTATATAAGGGCGCCTATATAGCTTAATTAGCGTATCTTAGCTAGCTAAGGATTACTATATAGTAGATATAGGGGTTAGATTTAGCGCAGAATTAGTAGGAGTAATTACTAGACGTTTTCTAGAAGGATACTACTTAGCTAGGAGGTAGGCAGGAGCTATAGAAGGGTAGTTAGCATTAAGGCGTTTAAATAGTAATAGATTGCGTTAATTACTATATACGCTAGCACTACTATAATAGCTGCCTCTAAGTGCCCCTTAATCTTATAGGCGCCCTTAAGGCTTATAGAGTTAGCAGGTAATATAGATATTAGGGGCCTAGGATTAATTAATCTACTAATACTTATAATAATTAGATACCTATAGAGGTTTTATATTTAACTTAAGCTCTATTAGGTTATAATAACAGAGTATACTATATAAGCTCTAGAAGGCGCCTTTATAAGTTAGCAGATTATAGGTTATATTTAATTACGCTTACTATAGGTAGTCTTACGTAATTATTAATTACTCTGCTATAAGCTTAAGCGCGTATAGAGTAATTCTGTATATAAGGGTAATAAATATAGGTCTTCTATTTTAATACGTAATTATTAAATTAGCTATGTTAGCCTTAAGGCTTTACGTATTAATTTAATCCTAATAAAATAGATAAAGGCGTTTAAATAAGGTAAAGATATCTAATTAAGATGTTGCTAGCTAGGCCTTTATATACTAGTAGGCGCCCTTAACTTTTAATATTATAGTAAGGCTAAAATAAGTAATATTATTTATATAACATAATATAAGCTTCTATTTATAGCAGGCTAGCTACTATTAATTTAGATATTTATATATTATATTAGAGGCCTATTTAATTAACTTAAGAAGGCGTTTAAATTCTATAATAGTATTAGCCTTAAGTATGCAATAATAGGTGGCTATAAAATCCTCTATAGCTTTAGTATTAGCCTATCTTAATCTATTACGTACGTAACCTAGATTAGGGTATATTATACGCATATACGCCTGCACTAATTTGTTTATATGCTAATAGTAAAGTAATATTAATGCCCCTAGAAAGACTATTTTAATTGCGTTAATATAGCTGTTATTATTATTAGTAATAAAAAGGCGTAGATTAATTACAATTACGCTATTAGCTAATATTTGTTTAAGGTGTTTAAATACCTATATAAAATTACCTTCCTTTATATTTTATATAAGGGTAACGCTAAGGTAAACTATATAATTATTTCTATTAGAGCTAATAATATTTAGTAGTAGGAGATTGTATTTATTTATTTTAAAGGTGTAATTAAGGAGTATTACGTTAGGGGAGGAAGATTTAAAGGCGTAGAGGTATTATAGGTTAATAGTAAGTAGGAGTTAAATCCTATTATTAGAATTAGATTTAATCCTGCAAAATATTAGCGCCGCGCTAACGCTTACTACCTGCCTTAATAGGCGGGCAGTTAGATATTCTGCTAATATAAATATAATTTTACGTAACTAGAGTTAGTAGAACTAGAAAATAACTTACTTATACGTATATCCTTAATCTTTTAACCTTAACTCTAAAACCTTAATCTTTATATATAATCTAAGCTCTACTATATAGTAATAAAACTTATTACGCATATTCTATTACTATAATTAGATCTCTAGATACAGCCTTTAAAGCTCTGTAAGCGTGCCTTTTACGCCCCTTATAGGCAGAAATAGTAATTAGATAAAGGCGCAAACTTCCTTAGTAAGCTACCTGCAATAATATTTAGTAATAATGTCTGTACTCCGTACGAGCATAATTATGTGACTTAATTACGTAACCTGATTACGTAACCTAATCACGTGACTACCTAGTGCTGAGACGGCCTTAGCACTAGAAGTTACCCTTTACCTTGCCTCTGTATATACATTATACACGAATCTAAATATACTTAAATCTTTATACTGTTTTGCTTTTACTATAATATATTATAAGATCCTATCTACTTGCTACGTGCAGAGATAGCCTATTTAACACTAATTAGTAGTTAAATAAACTATAAATTAGCAAGAGTAGAAGATAGAGTTATACTAAGAGCGTAATTAGCGTACAGTCTTCTATTCTGTACCTACCTTAAAATAAGATAAGACAGAGTTATACTAGGAGCGTAATTAGCGTACAATCCCCTGTTTCTATCCTATTCTAAAAGAGGAGATTACTTCCTTCCTATATAGAAGAGAAGGAGATAGTGTGCTAAACACACTTAACAATTTGCTGTACAAACAAGGCGGCAACTAATAAACAAGATAGCAGATTTACCTTCCTTACCTTCCTACTCTAGGGAATAATCTACATCCTAAAACTAACCCTATATAAACTAATCCTCTTAGCTAGAAGACTTATACAAAGAAATAGCTAGAATCCTTATAATTAGCATTAGAATACTAAGAAAGTGTACAGATTTAGAACACTAGAAAGATAAGATTAAGCTAAAGAAGGATACCTTAAAGGAGGAACTTAATAGATATGCTAGACTCCTCTTAGCAGAGTACTATACGTTACTAACTAAGGGACGTGCTCTAGCCAGGAGCCTAAAGGATAACTTTAAAGGCTAGTAACTAACTTACTTTAAAGCTATTAACTATGTAATCTGTAAAGCTTTTATAAATACTCTAAATACTAGAGGTCTATAGCTACTCCTAGGACCTCCTAATACTATAGGTAACAAACTGTATAAAATTACTAATAGAAAGTATAGTAGTATAGAAAATTTAGGAGAAGCACCTGCTCCTGCTCTCCCCTTCTAGCTAGAACCTTTATATAAGGAGCCTACTAAGGCAGCACAGGCTTTATAACTACTCCCTTTAGGTCCTAGACTATTCTTACTTAGATAACCCTTATAAAGGCCCCTAAGAATTAAACTATTTAGTAAGTTTGTATAAACCCTACAAACCCTATACTATATAGTAGAGGAGGAAAGATTTCTATCCTAAAATTATAGGGAGGATTTATAAGATGCGTACCTACTACTACGTCTATACCCTATAAGGGTATTAGCTCTATATAAAACTATAGATCCTAAGACTAAGATAGATAAGCTTATCTAGTTCTAAAAGCTATAGGATAAGAGAAATAACTATACTAGAAGGCTATATAATATCTTAGGGGATAAAGCAAAGTTATTTATAAGATTATATATATTCTTAGATATTCCTAAGTTAATATAGTAGAAAGTATTCCCTAATATCCTAAAGGACTATGCAAGTACTTTCTACCTGCATAGTATAGAACCTAGCCTAAATTAGAAATAATTATATAATTGCATTAATATTTACTTTAATATAAACATTAACTATAACTAGTACTACACAGACTAGACTAGAGCTACCTTTGTATAGTGTAAGCAGGAGAACCTAGATAAAAGCCTATATAAAGTTCTAGAGATTCTTATTAATAAGATCTCCCTTACCTAAAGAGCTTTAAGTAGAAACTTTAAGGGAGAAGTGCTTCTTTACACAGCTGTTGTACGGGCCTGTAGAGGATACCTAGACCTAGAACTAGCATTATTCTATATTAAGGCTACGTGCAAAGGCCTATTTGCTAATCTAAGGGCTGCTCTCTAGGTTACCTTAGATAGATAATTAAGCTAATTTATTTAGGAGGAGGTAGATGCGTACTACATAGACTGCAGATATAGCTCCTTCTATATAAGGAATAATAGTAATAGAGGAAGATTATTTAGCTACTTCCCTGCACGCGTATAAAGTTCTTAGTTGCGTAGAAGGCCCTTTATACGCAACTAATTTAAAGGCAAAGGAGTAAGAAAGCAGAAATATTTTATCTATTATAAGGAAGGCTGCTAGTTAACTAACTATCCCCCCTCTAAGAGATCCTGTGTAAGGCAGCAGTATATTACTACGTATAAAGATCTGCATAAAGAAACGCTAATACATATATTTATTACAGCGCATATTATAGATTTTAAAAGGAGAGATAGTAATAAAGAGGCTGTATATAGTAAGGAGGAAGAGATAGATTAAGATAAGGATAAGGAAGATAAAGAAGCTATTTACTTCCTTACCTCTGCCTCCTACTTACACTGTATAATAGGGGAAGACATCTATAGTATAGAACCTACTATCTAGGCAGATTAATTTATCTTAGAAGACAGGTACTATATAGTATACTAAGGTAAGCTGTAGGATACTAAAGCAGCACGCATCTCTACTATAGGGAAGGCCTAAGTAAAAGCCTACCTAAGGGAGAACCCCTATGCAAAGATTAACTAGACCCTAAATAATAATAATATAAGCTTTAGAGGCTAAAACCTAGCTAAATTACTTAGTACTATATAAAAAGAGAATAAGCTTAGCATAGTTACATACTATATCTTAGATACCCCTATACCCTTCCTACTATTACTAGCAGATGCAGACAGGCTTAGAGCATACTTTAACAACGTTCTAAACCTAATTATACGTAGTAATAACTTAGTAATTCTAGTTGTATAGAAGTAGGGGTACCTATTTTTTAATTATAGCTAGGTAGATGCTATGTTATTCTTTACAGAAACTAAACTCTAAAGATTACACAGATAATTTAGACACCTGCGTACAGAGAGACTCTATAAAATGCTTACCTAAGCAGGACATAATATAGATGCCTCTATCCTAAATAAGATTTAGAAGTTCTACTACTTTTGCTAACTGTACAGAACCGCCCTAAGCCACTTTAAGTTTATTATTAAAGATAATACTTACTTTAACTATAAAATTATTATTAATATTATATAGATTAGGGATAAGGATGTACTGCATGTTATTAATGCAGATACATCCTTTTAGGCTGCTACCTTCCTAAAGTCTCTCTCTATATAACATGCCTAGGAAGCCCTTTATAAATACTAGATTAATATATACTAAGGGCCCCTAGACTACATTATATATAACCTAGGAATAAACTTTGCCTTAGAAGACTTCTATAACTATACAAGGATAATAGGTATATACTACTACTAGATGCCTATAGAGGCACATTAGGCAGTAGGTAAGATTAAACGTGCGCACGCACCTCTTAGGCGCATTTTTAATATTCTTAAAGCTAAAATTAGATCCTATATAGATAATAAAGACATCTTATAGATAGCAGTAAAGGCACTAAATAATACTACAGGCCTGCACGGAATTATTCCTATACTCCTTATCTTTAGTGCCT
The DNA here is from genome assembly GCA_010093715.1 of Pleomassaria siparia CBS 279.74. Lineage (NCBI taxonomy): Eukaryota > Fungi > Ascomycota > Dothideomycetes > Pleosporales > Pleomassariaceae > Pleomassaria > Pleomassaria siparia. The sequence continues at coordinate 134,851 of MU005764.1, read as the reverse complement.
ACCTAAGGATTAACTAGGATTTACCTCCCTCTTCTAATATTATAGTAAGGGCAAATGCTATATAGAAAGCTATAAGAATAATCTAAAGTAAGAAAGTAAAGGGAGAAGTTAACTGTGTAATTAATACCTAGAATAGCCCTACTTTATATAAAGTCCTAGGCCTACTACTTAGTATAGAAGTACTTACTTAGAGAGAAAATAAGGGATAGACAGGTCTATATAGAATCTATAGTATAGATAGAAGGAATGTAATAATCCTCCTTTTAAATAGGCTACTTACTCTGCGTTGTACGCAGGTTAAGCCCTATTACTATGCAGAGCCTAAGACCCTACATAAGCCTTAAACTAAGGCCCTAATATTAGATTCTAATCCTAATAAACCTGTCCCTGCACTAGTTAACCTAGTATTACTAAGAAGAAGGGGAAAACCTAGAAAGGTTATATAAGAGGAAGCTATTAAACTAGCGCTTCTAAGGAGAAGAGGAAGGCCTAGGAAGGCTGTATAGGGGCCTATTACTAATACCCTCCTTACCTAAAAGGAAGAGGAGGACTATTAGCTTGCCCTAAAGCTAAGAAGAGATAGAGTTATTATAACTACTAGAGCACTCTTTAAAGAATTAGACTATATAAAGATAAAAGCCCTTATTACTAATAGCACCTTCTAAGTGCTCTCCTATAACCCTTATAAGCATATAGGAAGGATCTTTAATCTCTGCCTTATATAAGAAGTTAAGGGTAAGTCTACACAGCTATATAAAAAATTAAGGCTTATATTAGCAGGCTATTTAGATGCAGAGAAGGAAGAGATCCTTACCTAATTACTAACTATCTAGAGAATAAGCTAGCGCCTCCTATTAGTAATTAGTGTAAGCCTAATAGCTTTATATAGAATATAATGCAAACTAAGAGACATTACACAGGCCTATATATAGTCTACTAATAAGCTTTTGCGCACGCTATACATAAAGCTACTAAAGGAGTTAAGGGATAAGTTTCCTTTAGATATAATCCTTAGAATTATATAACCCTTATATAGTGCTATAGAATTAGGCTTATACTAGTTTAAAACATACTATAACTATTATAAGGATAAGCTAAGGATACGTGTCTTTTTATATAACCCTTACCTATTAATTATAGAGGAAGAAGAAAACCCCTTTAGTATTACTAGCCTATAAACTAATAACACTCTTAGTATTATAACCTTAGATTTTTTGCATAGAGAGGAGGAGGAACTGCATAAAGTAACTCTCTATGCAAAACCTAAGACTATCCTATCTAGGGACTAACCTTTAGAGTTTAATAGTAGGAAAATTACGTACAGTAATAGAAGGATATCCCTGTAATAAAAAGGATAAGCTAAACATCTCTATATAGTAGATCCTATAGCAGAGGATGCTGCTTAGAAGTATGTAGAGTAGCGCGCATAAGGCGCGTATATTGCCTTAGTTTATTAACCTAAGGCAGTATTTAATCTATTAGTTGCCGCATAGATAACTGCCCTATCTCCTAAGGATATTAAGGCACTTAATACACGCATTGCCTAGTAAATAGATTACTAGATAAGAGGAATTATATTTGTACTAATCTAGCTAGATTATATAAAGCTCTTTATCTTTACAGATAGCTTATTTGCTAATAACAAGGACTTAAGCTTACAGCTTAGTTTCCTTATTATCTTAGCAAATAAGCGTTATACGGGGGATAGTAACAGCTTTAAGATCTATAGTAATATTATTTATTAGAACTTAATTAAGTGTAAGAGGGTTACTAGGAGCGTCTTAGTAAGCGAGTTATATAGAATAGTTAGAGGTTTTAACAGTGTAATTACACTAAGTACAACACTTTAGTAAATTATACAGAACTTCTAACTCCCCTCTATTCTACTTGTTATCTATATAGACTCTAAATTACTGTATAATTACCTTATTAAGCTTAGTACAACTAATAAAAAGAGACTTATAATAGATATTATGTCTCTAAGGGAGTTATATAAGAATAGGGAAATTAGTAAAATTAGATAGATTAATAGCAAGAATAACCCTGCTAATGCCTTTACTAAAAAGGTGCTAAATCCTGCCCTTAAACAACTAGTCTTATTAAACACCCTAAACATCTAAGTAGAGGCCTTTATATAAAGAGAAGGCTTTACTTATATAAAAGGGTAATCCTTTTATATAATCCTGTTACTATAATACGTACATATTACACTTACTTTTCTATTTTTTAGTTAAGGTTTATGTTTTTATTAATTTTTACTATTTTAATTACTTATTACATTTATTTTAAGTAATTTAGATAGAAAAGATCTTTAATCTACTATACTTAATGCCTAAGACTTTACCCCTGTCTTAGGTCTTTACACTCCTGTTTAAAGGAAACTACTAAGTTCTTATCTCTTACTCCGTACGAGGCTAAAGGCCCTCTGTACACACTTAATAGTAGTGCTAGTAAAACTAACCCCTAGACTGCTAGACACAGCTTCTATAGGCACTAGACTAATAGGTAGTAACTACCCTGCAACTGTTAAAGGGTCTAGCCCCTATATTCCTACTATAATGCTAGCTGCAGGCAGTTGCGTATAAAGCACCCTAGGATTATATAAGTACTACGTAGAAGTACCCCTTACGTTATATAATATAAGCTATAAGAAGGCAGAGGTTAGTATTACTAGGCAAGTCTATAATAATATCTTAAGAGGGTATATTAGCTACTGCACGCTCTTTATCTTATAATAAGTTAACTCTATATAAGCCTAATCTAACTCTGTATAGAAGGGAAGACTTATATTAATTAAAAGCCCCTACATAAACGCGCGGTTAGCAGGCTATCCTATTAGGATAGTTACCTAGATGCAGCTACCTAGGATGTTAACAACTTAAAGGCTACTAAAGATAGTAACCTATCCTCTAGGAGTATTAGATTATTAGAGAGCTATGTAGATAATTGTATAAGGATATAGAGATTATATAGAAAGAAGAAGTTAAAGTAGAAGTTATATAGAAAAGTTAGAAGTTAAATTTATTAGGAAGTCTGTTAAAAGTTAGTCTCTACAGGAAGGAGCTCTATACGACAAATTCTGCACAGAGACACACACACACGCTATTAAAGGGGCACAAACCTAGAGGAGTTATAGAGGTAGAGTGTTATTAGTAGAAGAGAGAAGGAGGAAGAGGAGAGAAAAATATCTCCTTATATAGGCAGTAGGCCTATTAGACAACTCTAATTCACCTGTAATAGATCTCTATTACCTGCAGGCAGTAATCCTAGCAACCTAGTAACTAAGGGAGGAAAAGGGGGGCAATAAATAGAAAATAACTCTGTATAATAATATTTGCTACTATATAGAGGAGGTTTCTACCTTTCTCTCTTACTTAATTACTTCTTACCCTATAATTCTAGCTAATAGTGCGATTGCTAAGCTGCAGATACTCTTATTTACCTAGGAATATAACCTAGAACAATAGATCTAGGAGTTTTAGAGCCTTATAACTTCCGTATAATCTAGCATACTAGTGTATAACTATCCTATTAGGGATTACTTCTGTTATTACTTCTATAAGTTAAAGGTTTAATTAGATAGGCGTATAGGGATTATACGTATTAGCAAAAGAGGTGTATAGGTAAAGGGGACTTTATAGAAAAAGAAAAAGTTACTAGTGTCTATACTCTGTACAAGCATAATTATGTAACTTAATTACGTAACCTAATTACGTAACCTAATCACGTAACTACCTAGTGCTAAGACGGCCTTAGTACTAGAAGTTACTCCTTACCTTGCCTCTGTATATATATTATACACGAATCTAAATATACTTAAATCTTTATACTGTTTTGCTTTTACTGTAATATATTACAAGATCCTATCTACTTGCTACGTGCAGAGATAGCCTATTTAACAAATAATATATATATTTATTAGTAGAAGGTAATTATACTTAAGGCTCTTCTTACTAGTCTTTTCTTTTATATAGAGTATACGCTACTTACTATTATTAATATTATAATAATCCTCTACTACTATGTAGATTTCCTATAGGCAGCTAGATTTCCTACTATAAGCTCTCTTACGCGTACGCCTTATATCCTTTATGCTACCTAATATTATATACTTCTAGGTATACTTATATAACTTACCCTCTGCGTTTTAGAACTACTTATAGTAAGTAATACCTAGGCTATAATTATAAGCCTATTTATTAATATACTTATTATACTTAGATTATAATATAAAGGTAAGCTTAGGGATAGGTAAATAAAAGCGTATTTTTAGGTACGTATTATTATATAAATCCTTATTACTAATATTAATATCCCTATAGTTAATAAGCGCTAGGTGCCTTACCTACTATATCTAAGGCACTATATTAGTAGCTTAACTAACTTAACACTTAACGCGTATAGGTAACTATAAGCGTAATTACAAGCGTAATTAAGATTAAGGGCGTTAAGATTAAGGGCGTTAAGATTAAGACTAAGAAGCAGACCTACCTAGTAATAGTGCCTGTAGATTTTGCCTATAATTCTAACTACCTTTATTACCTGTTAGTTTATTATCTAACTGCTAGCTATACTTAAAGAAGGCCCCTAGCTTATCCTTATCCTCCTCTAGCGGCGGTAATTAAGTGCAAAGGCCTTGTATCTTAATATCCCCCTTAAGGGCCTTATCCTAATCTAAATTAAAGTTAATTAATTAATCTAAATCGCCCTTAATTAAACAATCTAAATCACCCTTAATTAATTAATTAGGATCTAAATCGCCCTTAATTAAACAATCTAAATCGCCCTTAATTAATTAATTAGGATTAAAATTAACCTTAATTAAACAGTCTAAATTAACCTTAATTAAATAACTAGGGCCTAAATTGTTTAAATCTAACGTCTCTAAGGTGTTGCTAATTAAGTTTATTTGCCTATTTAGGTTTAGGTTAATTATAGGTGCTTTAGCGCGTAATTTAGGTATTATAGATAGTGTAGAAAATAATAAAAATATGTTAATTCTATTAGGAGTATATAAATCTTTATACAAAATAGAGATAAAGGATAAAACAAACACTTAAACGCAATTATTAATAATAAGGGCAGCGCAAGGGCAATATTACTTAGCTAACGTAACTCCCTGCCTACAGATTAATATATTTTATTAAAATAATTATATTAATATAGCTAATATAATATTATAAATCTTAATATTACTACTAAAACTAGTATGTTTTAGATAACTCCTGCGCTACTAATAGCGTGCGCGTTAGACTCCTTAATTAGGCTTATTAGGGGCCTAAATATTGCTTATTAGGGGCCTAGTTAACAAGTCCCAAAGAAAACTTTGAGGGCGGGCAACGCAAAGGCGCGCTACACGATCTTAAGGGGCAGGCATTAAACAAATACAACGAAGATCCCTGATGCTCCATATCAAGGCATGCCTTCCAAGCACCCGATTCAAAGAGTGGTCCGAAAAGGGAATTGCAAAAGCCTGCCAAGATGCCACTTCACGCCGATGTTTCGAGTTTCCTCGGTCCGGCTCAACTCGCATGAGACGCAAGAAAAAAAAACATACAAGTAAACGTTGGATTCTTGGAATACGGCACTATCTTTGCGGATTCCGCGGAAGCTTAGTTGAAGGCCCGACACGGGAGATGAGTATCTCCTTCAACATATGAAGAGGAACGTCGACGAACACGACATTAGGGGTTGTCGCTTTGTTTTCCATACTTCCTTTGGCGCTCTTCGAATCGTCATGCGTACTTCATTCTTGTTTTCCACCTTGGTCTCGTTGATCAACCAAGCCGTTACTGCGGAGGTGACCGTAGGAGATCGCACGGTCAAAGCATCTCTACCAAGTGGCGATGCGGTCGAAATTTACTACCACGGTGCGACAGTAACATCATGGACTTCCAGCAGTGGTGATTCCCAGATCTTCCTTTCGACTGCCTCGGTCCTCGACGGAAGTGCCGCCATCCGTGGTGGTATTCCTGTCGTCTTCCCCAACTTCGGCACTCCACCCAAGAACCACAGCACATCGAATCTACCGTCTCATGGATTTGCACGGAATAGCACTTGGGATTTTCAAGGGAGCGAAGAGGAAGAGGAAGGCGCTGTCGTTGTCATGAGGTTTCACCTCAACTCCTCCATGCTCTCATTAGATTATCAAACCAAATGGCCTCAAAGCGTCGACCTCGCATATACCCTCACTCTAGCCGAGAACAGTCTGACCGCCGACCTGCGTGTCGACAACACCGACGTGGAAGCCTGGGAGTTCCAGTTCCTACTCCACTCGTATATGTCAGTCCCTGATATCTCCGGCGTCACTGTCTCCGGTCTGCAGGGAAGCACGTATCAGGACAAAACGAAGAACTACACAGTCGTCACAGAGACATCTGACGCCGTCACCATCGTGAACGAAACCGACCGCATTTATACACCACTCTCCGATGAAGTCGTGCTTAATTACGAAGGGGACCCTAGGGTTACAGTCACGAAGAACAATCTACCCGACGTCACTGTCTGGAATCTGTGGGAAACGAAAGCGAACACTACGAAGGACTTTGCGCCCAAGGACGCGTGGCAGAGGTATCTGGCGATTGAGCCCGGAAGTGTTGTGAATTTCACGAGACTTGCTCCAGGAAGCGCGTGGGAAGCTAGCGTGATGTGGATGGCACATGTTTGATTACCGCCACAAGGAGGAAGCCCTAATGTTCGAGAAGTTCAATATCGCGGACGACGTTCGTCATACATTTGCATTCTGTAGCGAAAAAATCTTGATCGCTCCCATCTATTGGCTCGCTGACAAATACCCGGAACTGCGATGAGATCCACCCTGTCTGATACGTCTGTTCATGTTCTCTTCACTGAACATGTTTTACGTCCAATGGTCACCCTATGATACAGTACTCCATCGCAGCGTGGCGCAGCTGACCCTTGCTTCTACTCTCGGCTTCCCAACATGTCGCGCTATCCTCTCCACGCCCACACAATCTGAAAAGGAAACACTGCTAGCTGATGAAAATGAACCTTTGAGCATCATGATTGAGATTGACACAAGTCGGGGGCCGCATCCTACGATCCTGGCCTCTTTCTGCGAGGTTGATGAGACGACGGTGCGTCTTCCAAAGCGCATGATTGCTGGGCACGCTGGACTTCTAGATGATGGTATATTTCAACAAAAGTCTTTTCCAAATGCCTTCTAACATGTGGATGGTAGATGAACTTGCATCAACACTTCAAAAGAGCAGGGAAGTAAGTAACGGCAGCACGGGCTCGGATGCTGCTTTCGCGCTAGCTGCACACTGGCTGAACAAATGCCTGTGTAAACATGAGACTTGTCGCAGAATAGACGGTGAGATTGGTTCTTCTTGTCTACCCACCAGAGTGCTAGACTTGAGCAACAACGCCATTCAACTCATCGAAACGGTTCGCCAAATTACCGATTCGGGAACTGATCGAAGACACATTGCTCTTAGTTAATGCTGGGGCAAGGTCCCTATCATTCGTACACTGAAGAGAAATCTTGGAGTTCAACTTGCAGATATTCCTGCCGATAGTCTGTCGCAGACATTCAAAGACGCCGTGGAGATTACCCGGAAGCTTTGCTTCCGCTACTTATGGATCGATTCTCTTTGTATCATGCAAGATGATTCCGAGGATAGATTGGGCGACAGAAGCTGCGACTATGTGCGATTTTTACCATAACGCTGTACTCACCATCTCCGCTGCTCATGCCGAGGATAGACGGAGATGTTGGCTGCTTCGAAAAACGAGACGGAGTGCTGCATCTTCCCTTCCTTATCTCTGTGCCGCTGCCAGTATCAAATGAGGGACACCCTGCAGTAGCCTGATTTCTCTTCACTACTTATGGCCGTACAAAGGGTCTCGGTGGTTCTGAACCCCTCTGTACGGTCGAGCCTGGGTTCCTCAGGAGCAATTAATCCCGATACGCATGCTCATCTTCGACGGACCACAACTTCGATGGGAATGCCTCTTCATGCATGGCTCCGAGTCAGACCCACAAGGTGGTATGTCGCGGAATATCGGCCACGACAAGATCATTCGCGCTGGCATCATGAATGACGCAGAGTTCTCTGATATGCCTGATAATCCAGAGTGCGACATAAGACTCAAGCCCCGCTTACGGTACCAGCATTGGTGCTCTACTGTTATGGACTACACCCATCGAGGAATGACTGACCTTCTGGATCGACTCGTTGGCCATCGATGGCATCGCGAAAGCGCTCGCCAGAAGAACGAAGTACAGATATCAGGCAGGAATATGGTCACCCAATCTTTGGATGGGTCTGTTACGGAGCATACCTCACACTAAGGAGTTCACAGGAACCACCTTGGATGCTTTCAACGTAGAAGAAAATGTGCGCATTTGACAGGAGAACTCAACAGCGCCGAGTTGGATCTGCGTCTTAGTAACAGCTCCCATTGTATACGCTGTCCCTGCCCTCGTTTCGCTCGAGCCCCTCTGCAAGATTATCTCCTGTGCAGTCTCCTGAACCTCTGACATACAGACTAGGAATCTTGTTATTCGCGGTCACGTCCGTACTGGATACATCAACTCCATCTACCCGTATGTCATGCCCGAGGCGGCGGCAGCCCATCTAGACATGACGTTTGTAAAGCCAACAGGTGTCCACGATCTCTTCACGTATCGCGATCAATCCTTTCATCCGCATGACTTCTTCATATGGTGGTCTGGGAAGGACGCTCCAGGATCGAGCATGTTCTTATCTTCAGACTGGGGTCTTGTTCGCGAAAGGTGGCGACCAGATCAAGTTCTTGATCCAAACACGCCCATCACATTCCTTGCCATTGCACAAGAGAACATGGGCCAGAAAGAACGTTCCCTGCAACACACCTATAAAAAGGGCGATCCGCTGACGACATATACCATCGGTCCTGTCACAACTGGGAGGGTAAAGGCCGAATATACTCGTGTTGGGTATGGCGTGTGGAAAGACTACCCGTGGTATGGATACGTGCGTGGTCATCATGAAAAGACAAATCTAAGAGCAGACGGATGGTGGGAATGGCTTGCCGGGGGAAATCCAAGGAAGATAATCAATGTTGGCAAAGTAGATACAATCAGCCTGCGTAGACACGACTTCGAGGCAGACTGACTTTCTGAGGTGGATGCCTATCACGAAGGTGTTGGCGTAAGACAAGACACTATAACTACTACATGAAGGGACTATTATAGGTAAACGTAAGTTTTACAACTGTACAGCTGCAATTATAGAGGAAGGTTCGAACACGCAGTTTGCACAACCGTCTAGTGTTAGAAGGACCTTTGAGCACAAAGGATAAATCTATCAACAAGCTCTATTTTCCTCCACGATTTCTCCGACCCCATCGGTTCCGCCAATCCCGATTTCTTCACGAAACAGCCGTTGATGATGCCCTCCGTTCCCCGCTAGATAGACACGCTTGTCGGTAGTCGTCGATACGCTATGTGCCAGTAAACTGCGTACCTCTGAGATCGCGTCGCTTTCTGGAGCCTGTATTCCAGAAGCCAAAGTCTGGCGTAGCGCACGGAAGCGAGGGACCGAAGGCAGAGGTGCATTGGCTGGGTAAGGGAAGGGAATTCCAGTGATTGTTTGTAACGCATTATCAGCATGAAGTGGGCGGAACGACGGTCACAAGACCAAAGTCCGAACGATGCGTTGAAGAAAGAACTCGTTCATAGATTTCCACATAGCCGTGTTCAACCATGCTGTTACGGCGGCATATTTAGGGCTGTAGCCTACATCTGGATAGAGTACGCCAGTAAGGAAAGTGGATTTCTATACAACGCAGGTGAGTTGAAGAGGGTATCAGCTGCTGCGTAGTTTGTTAGACGTACATGTTATGCGGTCACCTGACGAAGCATGAACGCAACCGAAACGCAAGTGCTAATCAGCCTAAACCCCAAGCCTCATTTAGTTTCATAGAAACCTCCTAGATAGAACACAACCATCGTACTGTCTTACATAGTTAGCTTGACCTGTTTGGCCTACCGAGGCCTGAAATAGAAGACAGCATAGTCAAGAAGCCAAGGTCAAGACTGACGTCTATGGTAGCTTCGTAGAGATTCTATGTACTATAAACCTTACAAGCAATAGATGCGTGGAATCCTTCAATGATTACAGCTGTATAAGTTTTGTCGCGAGCAACTGTAACATATTGGATGATTTATCGGACTCCGGTACTTTGCAAGCTGTAAGTAATTGATGTAAACCCGAGCGCATGTAGGTCTCAAAGCACGGTCTGAGAACCTTTACCGGCATAGCCGCCGCAGGCTATTATTACGACATGCTTTGCTTTGCTGCGATACTGTGCACATTCAAATTCTAACAACAGCTGCATGTATACTAGAAACCCATACTTCTACTTGCTTACAGGTCCGCGTTCGGATCCAGTCGCCACGTTATACAATCCCCGACTACACGGCCGCCCTGCTTCCTATTTTCCCCATTTTTATCGCACTCATCGATGATCTTCCTGAAGACAGTCTTGCACTGGTTCGCATCGACTTTCCACTCACAGCCCGATCCAGTGACTTCGACGAAGCCGACAATCTTCACTGGCACGGCTTCGGCGTCAACTCTGGAGAACGGAAGACTGATCTCGCCTGGATTCCAATTCTTGGTGAGCGTCTTGCCCTTGAGGTAGCCGTCGCAGATTGTGTCTGCAGCATTGATCATGCGCGCGCGCCGCGTCCATTGCCCACTGTCGTAGCATTTTATCTCGTCTTTGTCAAAGTCGGGTGTCTTGGCAGGCGGCGGCTGAGTTGTTGTTGGCGTTGGCGTTGGCTTCACGATAACCGTCTTAATGGTGGTGGCGGTTACAGTGATGCCGACAGTCGTCTTGGACCTGCTTTGCAGAGTACAGAATTCATGCTCATCCTCCTCATCTTCTTCATCCTCCTCGTTGCCCTCGCTCGGTGGGGGAAGCAGATGGGGGTTAGATGTGGGGTTCGGACCAGTTCCTGGTGGTCCCGGCTTGGGGTTACATGTGAGTGTTTGCCAGGCGCAAGGGGTGGTTGTTGGTTTTGGTGGGCCGAAATTAATGGTTATGGGAGGAAGGTTAATCTTGGGGGGCAAGGGTGGACATATGAATGGGAAAGGACAGCCTTTGTCGTCTGGATTGCCGGATTTGGTTGGTGGTGGAGGCCGGGTCGTGCGACGAGTACTACTCGAAGTATATGTGACCTCCGGCCAGGTGATGGACCGGCTGATTGCAACAGTGGAAGTTCGGTGGTTGTCTTCCATCTCTGTGCAGGAAGATGTGCCAGTGGCAGTGGCAGTGCAGACCTTCCTTCCACCTACAATAATAGTTGTAGGTGCCCATGAGCTAACCGTCAGTGGTGGGAACGTAAGCGTTGTCTTTATTGTGCCGCTCTCGGTAACAGTAATGCGTGGATAGTCGATTGTAGTGGTGAAGGAAGTATAAGGAGGTAGAACAAAGGTACAGGGGAAGAAACACTGCACAGATGGGTTTGGATCATTCCATATCTCTGGCGATAGCCAGACCAGATTTGATGAGTTTGAACTTTGGTCATCGCCCTCACCCTGGCGAAGTGACGTCCCGGGTCCGATAACAAAAGGTTGAGGGAAGACGGTGCCCTGCGGTATAATAACTTCTCTCGGAAGTGGTTGGTTTGCTGGAAAGATATTCCCACCAGGGTCTATGAACGACTGGGGAGGGTTAAAGCCAGCCGGCAGTGGAATGTCCATGGGGGTGGGCACGCCTGCAGGAATCAAGATCGGGTTTCCGACTGATCCACCTGAGCCGCAACATGTCGAAGTGATGAGACGAAAGAAACTGCATTGTTCGCACTTATCGGCTCCCGGTCCTTGCGGCGAATTCTGATCTCCACCATTGGGTAGGTGAGGAATGTCAGTGGCAGCACCTGGATTGAGCGTGAACGTTTGCCCGTGTGGAACCGTGGTATGCGCCATGGGGATTACAGTTGCTGACTCCGGGGACCGGTAGTCGTTCGCATCCCCTAAGCCTACACCGGTCTCGTCGTCAAAGTCAACAGACCAGATCATTATGCCACCAAGGCAATACGAATCCGCAATGCCCTCCTTCATAGCATAAGTCTCAGCATCGTCGTAACCTACCCAGCTCTTTCCTTGGTAGGTGAAGTACTTGACCATGGCCGTCTTGTTCAAGTAAGGAGCAATGCCTTCGTCTTTGATCATCCTTTTGATCTCAAGATTCGATAAAATCCCAGGGAAGTTAGTACACGAACCAGCTGTCCCACCAATGTCCGGGACAAAGCTACAGCCCATCTTGTCACAACTCGCATCTGCTAGGGTATAGGTTCGTCCGTAATATGCAAGGCCCATGACAACCTTCGCTGGATCCACACCATCGACACAGTGGTTTCATATTCTTTTCGATCTCGGTGATGTCAGTTTGAGGTCGTACCTTTGAGCCTAGTGTTTTGACATCTGTGTCCCAAGGCCCATGCAGGTCGTAGCTGGTAAAAGAATTAGCGCGCTTTTCTGAGCCTGAGTCCAGCCACTTTACCTCATGAAGCCCATCCAATCGACGTAATCTTGCATCGCAGCAGGCTTGAACCCGCGAAGATACCAGTAATCAGGGGCGAGAGTTAAGCTGCTGCCAAAGCGTCCTCCAAGCTGTTCTTTCATCTCTTTCATTAGGAGGACAAGGTTATCCGTGTCCTCCTTACCGCCACCACGCTTTGGCTCTGCAGGATATTCCCAATCTATGTCCGCACCCTGGAAGCCATAAGTGTCCATGAACTTGATCAGAGACTGGATAAAGGCACGGCGATTTGTTTCTGTCGAGACCATGTTGCTGTAGGAGTTGTACGTCTCAGTTCCGGGATCGTTGAATGACTACTGCTTCTGTTTAGCGATTGAGACTTCTAACATGGTACATTGCTTACACCGCCGATTGCTATCCAGGTTTGGAGTCCGTTACGCTTCAGTGCTGTGAACTCGCCGTACAGATGAAGGTCATCAGAATTCATAGGCATCATCTCAAACGTCTGGGGATGAAAGAAGGCAAAGGCATAGAGGAGATGGTTAAGCCCGCGAGTGTTGATCTGGCGAGGCGAGACTTTGTCGCATAAGCGCTCCCTGGTGTTCCATCCTTGGTAATATCCGATTCGACGCCCCTTGGATGTGCCAGAACCTGTTCCGCACGAGGGCGAAGGCTTAATCTGACAGGAACCATATCCTTGTTGGCATGGGCTATAATATGTCAGATCTAGAAACGGCCGTTTGCAACGAAGTTGAGCTTACGTCTTCCCAACCAACGGCTCTGGGTCTTTACAATGCACATCCTCTGTGCCACACCACCCATAGTATGAGCAGCACAACTTGAGCCCGCACGGGGTTTTACCATCAGCGGAGTCAACTCCGCACATTGCTTTGGCCTTGCAATTAGAGAGACAGTTCCCTGTACCGCAATGATCTTGCTTGTAACCGCACTTGCCTTCCAAGCTGCAGCATGACCCGTCCAAGCATGGTTGATCAGGGCCACATTGAATGGGACCATCTACACGCTTCTGCAAGCCAATATAGTTAGGCGATACAGGCATGTCAGCATGTTGTGCCCTCGGATGTTGCCTAGAGATGTGTGCTGTGGTCTGGTTGGCCAGAGTGGCATTCTTCGTATTGTTGTTCGATTCAACTTGTCCAAGGATGATCTGCTTGCTCCATTCGATAATGTCAATAGCATCAACGGGGTCTTGTTGCGTTTGGAGGCCATATACACTCAATGCTGGGTTAACATCTTCGGCGGTGATGTGCCTTGAATACCAAGGGAGGTCAGTCAGATTCTCTATGCTAAGCATAATGTCTGCGAATTAACATACCACTCGGGGGTTTTGGTCTCGTTGTTCAGCCTAGAGACACCTTCTTCGGTCCTGGCATTGATAGCGGCCTTATTGTTGCCCCTTCGACTCAAGTTCCTCACTCGTTCGATGGCGTAGTGCATGGCTCTGCGCTCATGGGTTCGAAACACCTCGCCATTGGAGAGCTCGATAGCCAAGCTACCATTTGCATTCGGTATAAAACTGATATCGGGACGTAGGTAATTTTCTTCGTTGCGGCGGAATGGTGTGCCAGGTATTATCGCTTGATCGTAGTTCCCATCGTTGCGATCTGTTAAGACGCGTGCAGCCCAACGTTCGTTTGGGCGACTCTCGTACTCAAATCTGAACGCTATGGGAGTGTTCCTATCATAATTCATACCGTCTGCCGCCACTCTGGCTTCGAGGTGGGCACCTAGAAGTCCATGTATCTGTCCTTGCCAGTTCTGCTCCGATCCGCGGGCGTCGTGGTCGTTATCGCATTTCCATGCCATAGGCGCACAATAGGTGGTACCCGGAAGGCCGCCTTGTCCTGGAATACCAACGCCACCTTCAATCCAAGAAGCGGGTGGGAACTCGTCGCAGGTATACATACGGCCTGATGGTTGAAGCTGTCCCACACTGGGAATAGGACTGTCCTTTCCATCAGCAATGATTTCGATGAGATTAGGACCTGTCTGCGGTGCCAATGCTGTCACACCTATCCCGTTCATATCGTAGAGAGGTGGAACGACTCGGGGCTGGTTGGTCTCGGGACATCGAGGTTGGAGAATGGTGCCTTTCCACGTGTGCGGACAGTTTTGTTCCCTGCGTGCATTGCCGCGGTCCAATTGGCTCTCGGAGGCACCAAGATCATAGCTGAACCAGCCAGCATACTCTCCCTGCGTATGCCATGCCGACAATGCAGCGTTGCTATGCCAGTTCTGAGCATTCTGGCATATAGCCGGCATCTTGTGGCAGTTATATCTGGGTCAGTGTTAGAGTTGTCCGTCTTAAAATTCGACTACGTGATGTACTCTAACTGGATGACACCTATTGGGAAGACAACATCTCCCCATGGAGTACCAAAATCATTGTCCGGACGCCACTGAGCCCTTGGAACCCATGCACCGTTAGAATTCTGAACATTATTGAATTTCCAGCGCTGGTTGTACTGTGCCTGGGCGGCCCCTGCGAACAGAAGAACGTGAAGGAATTGCATCGTGGGTGATCAGGTACACGACACACACGTTTGAGATACACATGGTCTAGTATGATCAACTTGATATATACCTTTTGTCTGTGTCCAAGCTCTAACCTATACAGCAATATGCAACAAAAGGTCTTGTTCAAAGCAGACCTTGTTCCGCGGCCCCAACAGGTGGGCCAAGATCCCGCACTGCTAACGCATCTCGTGCGACATGGTAATTCACACGGATATTAAGCCGCAGTGAGCTGATATAGTTCGTATTGGGTTGATGCAGACTATTGTAAAGTCGAAGTGGGCCGACGGTCCTGGCGATATCGCTCTGCCAAGCGCAGCTGAATCGACCAGAATTTATCTACGGAACAAGCAGCCTCTCCCTCAGCATAGAGAGCAACGCTAATTTTGACATTTTCATCACTTCCCACTACACCAATTTGGCGGAAAAAGATTTTGACGTCCGAAGGGAGGTAAGAGCGCCCGTAGGTAACTTCATTAGATATAGTCCCGTCTTCCTGTTCGACGAGTTGCCCGTAGAGTTCGCCCTTGACCTTCTTGATCTCGTCCATATTCCGAGTGAGGTATGCGTGTACCTCAGTAATGAATTGCCCCATGGTGATGGGGCTATCGTCATGGTTGCTAATAATCAGCTCAGGTGGGGGCCTATAGCGGTACTCTTCTTCGGCATAATCAAATGAACGTTTATCCAGAAATTCGCCGACGCGTACACTAAGACGACTCAGTGGTGGTTGAGCAATGGATTCATTCGCATATGAACTGCCGACGAAAGGGACAAATGTTTCTTCGCCGTGGGGCCCAGCGGCGATTTCGATATTCTCCAATGTGCCCAAGATGTTCCATCGCAGGCGGTAGATGATATCCCGGCGCATGCGGTGATCCATCATTTTCAAACGCGGCGCTGCCATTCTGTCGAACGACTACCGGCGAATTTCTGTGGAGGAGATTGGATATGCGGTGCAGGAGTACGGCGTGAATCAATACCGGGTAAACGAACGAGGTGTAAATCGATAGAAAGTGGTCCGAAGGAAGATGAATCAATAGAGAGAGCCTAGCCAAGGCAGATTCTGGTGCGGCGTAGTTGTGTTCGAGGTGAAAAGACTCGTCTGGCTGCCTAGTTGAGATATTAAATATTATAATGGTTTGCTTGGCGGTGGCTGGCCCGTGCCTGGACACGAGCAATGTGGGGCATATGTCATATGTACATACATATTACTTTATCAAGGCAGGGGATGCGGCGCCTAAGTTCATTGACCGATGGTGTATGCTAATGGGTTGCTGTCAGCAGCTGAGAGCAAGGATGAGACGGAATCTGTCCAATCAGTACCATTCCGCGCACGGCAAACATTCTGAGACTACAATAACAGTTTGTGTAGGATAACAACAAAGCAAGTCCACATCGTGAAGTAGACTATCATCTAGGCGCTTCACTCTCATAGCAATGCTTGCCCGCCTCTTCAATGTCGCCGTCGCAATCGCCCTCCTTACACGCCGTGTAAACGGTGAACCCACTCCTGGAGACATTGTTTGTAGATACGAGACGACAACGCCGGCGAATGTGAATTATTACACTTGCACTGCACTAGCGCTCAAGTACTTCATCACTGTTGAGAAGTTCTTTGAGTTGAACCCATCCGTCGACAAGAACTGTGACTCAATCGAGCCCGATACGGTATACTGCGTTAAAGGCTGTAAGAAATAACCTCCCTTGCAGCCAAAGAAGGTTTACAATACTAACGATGATCCAGGGAAGCAACCTATCCTCGCCACCGATGGTTTATGCGGCCTTCTACACAACAATGCAACTT
Source organism: Pleomassaria siparia CBS 279.74 (assembly GCA_010093715.1). Lineage (NCBI taxonomy): Eukaryota > Fungi > Ascomycota > Dothideomycetes > Pleosporales > Pleomassariaceae > Pleomassaria > Pleomassaria siparia. The sequence goes on along the minus strand of MU005764.1, from coordinate 118,011 downwards.
GTGCTGGTCTCGACAAACAGTGCTGTAATGGCGAAACCTGGAACTGTGGCGACCAATTGTAAACAAATACCATATGCTGTCATTTCACCGCAATCAGACTGACATGGCTTGATAGGACCGACTGCCAGGCTGGAACATGTTTCTCCGGTGCTTGCGATGGCTTCCCTTATCAGTACAGTATGGATGGTGAGTGCGGCATTCAGCACAACAATCTTGAATGCGGCGGCAAATGGGGTACTTGTTGCGACATCACTGGCAAATGCGGTACTGGCGACGACTTCTGTGGTATCGGAAAGTGCCAGAGTGGCAATTGCACAATAATCATCCCTCCCCCTCCATCCGCCGGTGCCCCAGATCGCACCACGACAACCGCTCTTCCATCGTCGACGGTGACACCAGGAGGCTTCAGTCCCGACGGGTCCTGCGGAGGGTCCAATAGATTTATCTGCAAAGGCTCGGGCTTTGGCGACTGCTGCAGTTCTTCGGGATTCTGTGGCTATACTACCGGCCACTGTGCCGCTGGATGTCAGACCGCTTTTGGCAACTGCACAAATTCATCACTGTCTCCGGATGGAACATGTGGCGGCGAGAACAAGTATCAATGTAAGGGCTCCGACTTTGGCGACTGCTGTAGCTCCTCCGGCTACTGCGGTTCTACGGCTGGTCATTGTACGGCAGGTTGCCAAAGCGCCTTCGGGACGTGTACTCTGACGGATCTGTCCCCTGACGGCACTTGCGGCGGGGTGAAGGGATACAAGTGTAAAGGCTCCAGTTTCGGAGACTGCTGTAGCTCATCTGGATATTGTGGCTCGACTACGGCACACTGCGGTACAGACTGTCAGCAGACGTTTGGCACATGCTCCACACTTACTACAACTTCAAAGTCACCATCGCAAACCGGCATCTCTACAGACGGCAACTGTGGTGGTGCCGCGGGGTTGAAATGCCAAGGTAGTGCATTTGGCAATTGCTGTAGTTTGGATGGATACTGTGGCAGCACCGTAAATCACTGTGCGCAAGGCTGGTGAGTCGTCCTGACGAGACACGGCCACGGCGAGACCACCTGGAGCTAACGCGCTTGCAGTCAAAAGTCGTTCTCAAGCGGGTGTATTAGGTCGAATATCCCATCCCTCAACGGCGCATGCGGTGTGTTAAAAGGTTTCACATGTGCAGGTGGTCCATTTGACGGCCAATGTTGTTCTAGCACCGGTTTCTGTGGAACTACGGCAGTCCATTGTAAGAGCGGATGGTGAGTCTTTGTTTTCATGATAAATACCTTTTGCTATTACTAACGTTTTGATAGTCAGAATAGTTACGGCACGTGTAAATAAGGAGATGATGGAACGAACATGTTGTACCTATTAGTTTGCTTTATCCTTGAAGTTGTGACTAGACTGGGGTCGCATAAGTAGCAAACCCGAAGATAGCACCAGAATGCTTCCAGCACAGGTTATACCAGCTCATGTGATTCAGTACGGGGCGATTCCATGGATAGATACAGCATTAACAGATATTGAGGGCTGAGAGCAGCTATTGCAGGCACTGTTTGCACTGTGAACGCATGCTATGATTAGCTATATAATCAGGCAAACGACAATTGTATCATTTTCAAGGGATAACCAAATCGTGGCCGTCATTGCGGTTCGTACGCCATTGCGCAAAACCTGTCCTGATATGGTTGGTGTCAACCTCAATATCAGTAGAATGCGGGGGCTTGTTTCTGCACATCTATCTCGATCTGCGTCGTACCGAAGCGAGTCCCACGTGTGGACCTTTTAACAGCGGGACAGCCGCCGTGCATAGGCACCGACCATCTATCTATTTATGCGCTAAGCCTAGAGAAGAAGCCGCGGAAGACGACCACATAAGAAGGCTAGGCTAGTGCGTGTGAATACCCGTACATATACCTTTTTCTACAAAGCTTCCGAGGCCGGAACGGCGACAGCGGTGTATGATGCTGTGGTGCAGACGAGCGCTCTCTGTTCGAGGACATTGGCTAGAGCCGTGAGGATGAACCTTGTGTTAGTACCGCTGCTTGCAAATCCGAAGACGTCTGGTTGAGATGAGAAGAAGATACTGACCTTTGGAGGTATTAATTGCTGCTATCCCGATCAAACTGTCTGTCGACAACCCGCATGTTCGTGAGTAAATCTGTACTTTTATTGTTTTTTTGCAAGTTCCCTAACGTGCATATTAGAGAGGAAGCCAAAGCGTGTCCTATAGCAGATTAGTAACCGTTAAATCTCCTGACATCAAACTCAGCTTGCGCCCAGCTGAGTGCGGTCCTGACAATGCTAAAATGGAAGGCTTGCCCAGACTTGGGTACAATCGCCCAGCAAGCCAATATTAGACTGGATAATGCCACAATACCGACGATATAATTAAAAGAGAGATGCTTGGCCATGTTATTATTTGGCCTTTTGGCATTTGCACTGCACCACCACTCTAGCAGCTAAGGTGGAGTGTCTGTTAGTAGCGACTCTAAGCTAGTCGATGCAAACTTTTCCCACTCTACTGCCAATCATCCTGGAATCTCTGTTAGTTCTGCCTCGTTACCTTCCAGCGCCAACAATTGCAGGAATATAGGGTAATTACCCAACCTCCTTGGAGCCTCTCCAAGGTTCAATTGATATTAAAAAGAAGGCGGGCGAGGCCTGTGTACGCTCTATAGAGATCAACGCAGGCCCCTCACAGGACACGGACAAGGGCTTCTACCCAGTTCTGTTACCAATCATCTTGCGATAGTCTCATCTTGTAATCTCCGTTGCTCGCGCCTCGTTACCTTGCCACCCTCTCCTTGTCTCAGATCCATGGTTACGTCCTGGAAGGAGCCTTTTGAACAACACCCGTCTTCTTCTACCCTCTGCTCGTGGAGCCTCGTACAAGCCGCCTCGGAAATAACGAGGTAAAGAATTTCCGAGACTGACCATGTACACAGGCCTTCCTGGCCTTCCAAAAGGGCATAAACGTAACCGGATCGGGACGGTATCAATCGCCTCTGATTTGAGTAACAGTCTTACTGCATCAGGTGGGGCTCAGCCTTTCGCCACGGCTTGGGCTCTGGTGCTGCGCGAATACAGCAAGAACGAAGTATTCACCTTCGGGCTGGCCAAGGCTCTGTATGCACCCAAGCGCTCGCCTCTTCCAATTCTCCACCCATGTATGTAGTATTAACCTGGTGAAAGAGACGAATGTTCGCGATTGGATGAACAAGTTCCTGTCAGAAGCGAACCCGCGGTCTATCAAGCCCGATGAGGAAATTGGCAGTACTCTCATCTATGAAATTGATGATGGCGAGGGGTCCGGGCTGGACATGAAGCGATGAGTGATTGACACCCCCATTGATGGCTTGGCTGTGGTCATCCATATGTTGAATCAGTCAGTTGGCTTTTCCATCCAGATGTGGTGAGCTTGGAGAGAATGACATGGGTCCTGAAGCATCTACAGTACGCCGTGGAGACACTCGCGGCAAACAACAGGGCCTGACAGGCCAGCGGATTTGGCTTGTTCAGCTACCAAGACATAGTACAGTTTGAGTGCTGGAACCTGTATATGCCTTCATACGTGGAAGCCTGTGTACACGACTCAGTTCAGGATTACGCTGTCGCTCATCTGGAGAAGTAGGCTATCTAAGCGTGGGACAAGACCATAACATATGCCGAGCTGAACCATCTGGTCAACATATATGCCGGCCGGCTGCGTGCGTTAGACGACAAGCCGGAAATGCTGGTACCTTTCTGCTTCGACAAATCCAAGTAGACGTCGGTGGCGATGCTGGCCATCTTGCGTGCTAGTGTCTATCCATCTCACCCAGTCGAACGCTTGAAGGTCATCATGAATGATGCAAGCGCAAAGGTTGTCACCGCGTCGGGTGGATACGCAGAGTTCATGCGACAGCTTGTGCCATCAGTCGTGGGGGTGATGGAAGAGAGTTATCAGACACCGCTCGTTTCGGCCTCCCATTGACGGAACATGGGGCGATTTGCCAACACGTGACGCGGTTAACCTTAACCTTGTTCACGCCCGCAATCCGGCCTTGGTGTATGTTACCAGCGGGAGCACTGGTATTCCAAAGGTCATTGTCATCGAACATGGCGCCTTCTGCTTCTCGGTGCGCTCACACGCGTCAGACACTTGGATCCAAGCCTGGAGGCCTCCATCTGGGGGTGATTTCATACCTGATGGGCCTGGTGGTACAGCGGGCCTCTCAGCCGGGACCCCAATGGCCAAGTCTGAATTGGAAGAGGTGTCTTTCTCAGCACGTATTTGGGGGCTATAGTTCAGAAGGACGAGAACGTCTTGTCCCTATATTTAGGAGGACTAGTTGAGGGATAACGTAGCGTAGGTAGATGGAGGTTGCGATGCTCACGTAGTTCTGCAGCGTTTCCTCTGCTACCCAGATTATCTGCTATTCGCGGGCCCAACTGCCGTGCAGTGGATACGAGGTCTGAGATGATCTGTTGAGACAGGCCAAGCAATGTTCGGGCATTGCACCTTGTGTATCTATGCATCCCGATATCAATTCCTTACATTTGCTCACCACATACGACATGATGGCCAGTTTACTAAATATCAAAGTTAATTCAAACAAAACCCCGTCCCCGGAAAAAATCCACAGATTCTCCGTGGATTAGACATTACTTATACTGTGAGCCAGCATGGCAGTCAAACACGAATAAAAGCATCACCTACGGAGAGGGCAATACTAACAACAGTTAGTAAGGGCGTGTTCTTAATACGCAGATCTTTTTAAAGGCCATGGCTTTCAATTATTGGAGATTGCTCAGCAAGGTGCTCGTCTTCTTTGGATTATACCTTATCCCACTTGTTGCGAGCTGCATCCGGACTATATTCCACTGCCTCTGCGTCCTTTTCGGCTACGAGCAAGCCGGCTTCATCCCCTACTCGGATTTTGCAAGCTGCGCACCCCACGGAATCTGGACACGCATCTATACAGGCCACCGTCGTTAACCTCACTAACGCCCACAACTTGTAAAACAGTATAAGAGATGAATAATAGTGATTGCATCAAGCAAGTTAAAGATCATCCTATCTAGGAGGTGTGTCTGTCTAACTTATTAATAAGGATTGATGCTCGTATACGGGCTGATTAGCGGTTGCACATCTTCGGCTGTGTCTATGCTCCGCTATGTGACTACATAGTATCCAGGTCTTAAAGTAAAGAAGTTGATCTAAACAAAGTTAATTGTAATAGTAATAAAGGATCTCTGCGAGAGAGCCTTCGCTTCCCTCCCCGGCCAAGAACCGCGACAGCCAGAGCATATAACAAGATAGCTGATAATAACGATACATCGTCTCCTACGAGGTGGAATTACTGGAATGGGGAGAAAGCGCTTTGACCTGATAGTGCACCGGCTACCCTGCGTCCTAATAAAGTGTTTGTAAGAGTGATTAATTATCTCTGTGCGAGAAGTTGACTACTGTGTACTGTGTATATGCGGTATTAATGAGCCTTCCCTATTATACACTAGCGCCTTCTAATGAAGGATAGCGCCTGAAAATATAATCGGATGGCGATATCCATCACGCCCGAGACCCGTCACGTGACCATATCTTCGATTTGACAGAGCATTGCTATCATCGGAGCCGGTGCCGTGGGAGTCGGATTGGCGACCGACATCAAGAACTTCGATCCGATTAAAGACGTTACATACATTGGTGCACTCGCCGCGTACACAGCTCTTGAACAATTTCGGCGACGCGTTACTTTCGGAGCACCCTACTTGAGGACCTCCCAAGGTTATTGCATGGACACATTTTTCATTCAGTAGGTAGTCTAAACACGGCATTACGGCGGCTAATAATTCCTTTGCTCGTCAATTTATAGATATGTACAAGCATAGAAATTCGGCAGTGTGTCCGACATCTCCCCTTTGGCTTTTAGGGCGGAAGAATTTGCATCCTGGGACTCGGAGTCTCGAATGCATGCGAAATTTGCGCGACACATTTCCGTAATGGAACATCTAAACACTATATCTGTGACTGCCGTACACCCGATCCAATGTTCTACTAGGACACGTAAGCTGGCCCCTGTAATTACTAATCTTGAACCGAGTCCAACCGTACAATTTTGAGTCCTTGCCGTATGTACATACACGATGAGAAACGATCAACCGCCACCACTCGAGATGTCACATAAGTGAGCTCAAGTACAACGATGATCCATTGTTTCTGTTACCAAAGCCCAGTGAGAATGAAATGCCAAAGGCATTAAATTATTATACAAACGACCGATCAGGCTATGCGTAATAAATCGAGTTAAAAACGTCAACAACCAATTGCTGGTAAAAGGAAGAAGGCTTTGCACTATTTGTGAGCCATCGCGGTCAAGAAGGGGCCGCAGATAGCAGCAGCAGCATCCACTCTTCGAAGAAACGAGGAACTCTCACTATTCAAGACGCACGGAAACATGAGCCCACTCCAATCTCCAATCCGTTGTACAGTCCCTCCACCCCGGTCTCCTGCGCGGTTGCTAGCGCCAACACACCACGAAGTAGAAAATGTGATAGGTCATATTTCCTTGTATTGGTCTGTGTACGCTTTGTATCGAGATCGATTTGAACTTCTCCCGGGTATTGGCGCTAGCAATCGGCGCAGGGGTAAGGGGCAGGAAGAACTGCATAACCGACTTGCATACTGATCCTTTCGCGTCACCTCCCTGATTCCCCGATTAACGGATAATGTAACGACCGCAATCGATGATCGTGTCTAATATACAAAGTACAGTATTATGTACGCACATCTCTCCTTTACAAGGTTCAAATCGACTACTTCCCTTCCGAACCTTTCAACTACCCTACCAATCTCTTGCACGGGTTCACATTCGATCTACACAAAAATGGCAAGTTTACACACCCAGAGGCTTCGTATTACACGTAGACCATAACTTTGAATTGTTCAGTGCAGAAGCATTCGGGGAGCTGTAGACATTTAAGATACTTCGGACTGAACCTAAAACAAGGTTGTGGTTGTGGACGGCGGTGCAAACTTTCAACGATTTATTCCACACCCAAAAACGTACCATCTAAACGATAAGTTTTGTAAGAAGTTTACCCTGGTTCTGACCACTAAATAATTGCATCCAAACACGAGGCTGATCTTCTATAGGAGCCTCAACCACCGTCTCGCCATCCTGCAACTTGATTCTGCCATCGGCCGCAGCGCCAATAAGCTCTCCAAGGATCGTGGGGATCTTCTCCATATAGTCAAGCATGATGAAACCTCTGATGTTGATCCTCATAGAAATTACCTCGAACCAGTTGCTCAGGGCCATGGGTTCGCCGGAATTGTAGCTGCTAACGGCACCACACACAGCGACAGTGCCGAATCTCTTCATGCGTGTCAACATGGCGTCCAATACGCTTCCACCCACATTGTCGAAATAGACGTCTACCTCATCGGGTGTGACGGCCTTCAAGTCTTGGACAAAGGTTGGGCTCTTGTAGTTGATGCATTCGTGTGCGCCCAGCTGGTCGCGCACCCAGGCACACTTTTCGTCGGAGCCTGCAATGCCAATGACGCGCTTGGCACCCAGCAGTTTCACGGCGATCTGGATGGCCATGGATCCCGTCGCGCCCGCGGCCGCAGAGATGACAATCGTGTGCTCTGGTTTGGCCTCTGCAGCAAAGTACAAGCCACCGTACGCAGCGATGCCAGATGCACCGAATGCGCCCAGATAGTGGGTTAGGGGCAGGTCACCGGGCAAAGGAGCAAGAGGTTGACAATTGGCTGCGTCGAGAATGACCAACTCGCTCCAGATGCCGAGATGGAAGTCCATGACCAAGTCGCCCGTCTTGAAGTTGGGCGAGGCGGATTCGACAACTTCGGCGATGATGCCGGATCGCATGGGCGAGCCTAGTGGGACTGTCGGAACATAAAACCGTTCCGGTGCGACGCTACTCTGGATGAAGTTGCGTAGCCCTGTATCGTTGGAGAAATATCGGACTTTGCAGAGAACCTGGCCCTCGTTGAGAGAGGGTAGAGTAGTCGTCTGTAGCTTGAAGGTTGCATCAGGGCCCTCGAGGATAGGCGCACCCAACGGCTTGGATGCGAGGATCCATTGTTTGGTGGTATAGGGGGGGTTTGCAGAAGTCATTCTAAGAGACGGTGGCGATGGATCGACAGGTCGATATGATATAGGATTTGATTATGTATGTAGTAGGTACTATCTCTGCAGTGCACTGCGGCACATGTCGCATACTTGTAGGATTCCGTTCGCAAGTACCCTGACTCGCGGTCATGGGTTTTACCCGGGTCGGGACCTGCATATCTTTATCTACAAACCATCTATCAATTATACCGTTATAAGTTTATTGGTTGCAATAGGTAGAGACAAGGTCCTGCTAACAGATCTACAATACTTTAACCGTATATGTAATCCTAGTATTAAAGTAAAAGCCACCAACTTTTGTGCAAACTCTTTCTCCCGCTGTCACATGTCGGGTAGCGGGTCGGATCATGCTTCCGATACTGAACCCGTTGAAGCTAATACCTTTGTAGCAGACGACACAAGCGTCGAGCGCCACATGTTAGAACTGCCTCCGATCCTCAGCTCGCCTGAAACCCCTTTACTGATCGCAAATGGGCAAAGTGCCAAGTTTGTGGTAGATCTGCGAATTTCATCCGAGCGAGCTACAGTACCGATTTGAGACTGGGATGTACACAGTACAGTTCCAAATATCCTATATTAGTATGCAGGTGTGGGATTATTATTTATGTGGGCGCTCGGAGGCGGCTCGTTTGTAATTAATTAGCAGCAGAACTAATGGGTTCATCCTGGCCTGTTTGGTTCCGTCCCAGTGTGTGTGTGTGCTAACGGATGACTAAGCGACTACGCCGCAACGCAACAGATTGCCCTGCCATGTACGTTCGCAACACTCCCAGATCGCTTGATACTCGTACGCCAAAAAGAAAAATAGTGGGTTAGGTCAGCACTAGCGGGGATGTAAAATGAGCATCCGGCAGTCATTTTCGGGCACCATCTTGAACCTACTCGTCCTCCGTGTATTGCATGATGGAGCACTCTTGGAGGGGTCTGAATTTCAGGATGTACTAAACACACCCCAAGAACCAACGTGTGGAGTCGTTCTTGGTGGATTACTGCACTGTACATTCGTTTCTCGTCTGTTGTTTTACAGCAAATTTTCTGTCATTATTTCATACCTAGACACCATGGTCTCTGCTGTCGTTTACCTCCCTGTGTTGGATTTTGTTCGAGCAGAGCTCATCATCAACTGCGTCTTGGTCGCCCTCGTGCTCACGGTTGTCGGACTGAGAGTTGTCGGACGTCTCATGGGCGTAGGCCTTGGATGGGATGATGCTTTTATCATTTTTTGCACGGTACGGTGAAAGTGTAACCGTCACGTCAACTTCTCCGCTAACGAATCCATAGCCTATAGGTGTTGCTATGTTGGTATGCCAGGGCCTTTGTGAGTATTACTGCTGGACGACTGTTGTGAGGAATTGAGATGTAACTAATGGCCTTGAAGTCGCTCGCGTTGGAAACGGATATAGCTTGGTGGAACACCCACAGCGTGAGTCACCCTCGGCCGGTTCTTGTCCATTATCACTGCTGACTTGTGCGGATAACAGTTGCAGCCAATATACCTTTTATCCTTCAGGTATGCAAAGCATAGATATACGGTGATTTGCATTGCCATGGCAAGATTCTAATATGTTGCCAGTTGACTTTCGGAATGCAAACAATCTATGTCACATTGCTGGCAGCAGTGAAAGCCAGCATGCTATGCTTCTTTCTACGCGTCTTCCCTACACCCTTTGTTCGACGAGCCACCCAAATCACTCTGGCATTCGTGGGGGTCTGGTGGATTTCATACTTTTGCGCCTGCGTTTTTCTCTGCACCCCCGTTTCAGGACAATGGACTGGCATAGGGAAGTGCGGCGCCTACATGCCCATGATTCAATCCTTGATTGCGAGCAATGCTGTTGGTGATCTCATCATCATAACATTGCCCTTGCACAGTATCTGGACCTTGAAGATGCGAAGGGCTGAAAAGATTGGCCTCACATTGTGCTTCACGATCGGCCTCGCGTAAGTCATGTTTTCCCCTCGTGTCATCAGACATGCTGATAATCTGCCGAAGCTGCGTCGTCTGCGCCGTCTTCCGCATCATCTACATCTCCACTGTCGATCTTACTAGTAACATCACCGGCACCATGCCCACGACCGTCTTCCTTTTTGTCCTCGAGCCCAACCTCGCTATCCTCTGTGTCAGCATTCCCATGCTCCGCACTTTCTACACCATGTATAAGAAGCGCACGGGCGGATCGAGACTCCAAGAACACTCCCAGGATCGGTATGGAAAGAAGTCGGGTACGGGTCAAAGCAGCGGCAATAAAAGTAGAAAGGTGCCACATGGTCCCGAGAACATCTCCGTATGGGAAATGGAGGACTACAAGGACAACGAGGAAGCTGCACAGCACGATGTAAAGGCAAACGCATATCCGGATGAGTCCGGTTCTGAGAAGGATTTGACAGTGGCGTCGCAGCCCTTGTCAAAGACGGCTATTGGTGTTCAGACGAGATGGTCTGTCACGCGCGAATGAGTGTTGAGTGGGACGATATAGTGGATACTGAGTGCGTCTTTTAATTGTACTGTGCCTCTATTCAGATTTGGCGAGACAGGGTTGCTGACGTTGCCGAGGTTGCTGAATCTGCCAAGGTTAGCGAGGTTAACTGCGTTGCTGATAGTTAGCTATACTTTATAATATATAGTCTGCGAGTCTTATTTATTCTAAGCAAGTAGGAGGCTTTCTACTATATGCCACATAGGCTGCTACTATTCTATAACAAGCATTTCGCATTTCAAATATAGCTTTATTAATACCTAGGTTTCCTAGCTAGCTTCTTGTTAATTAAGGAATATCTACTGCGTCTTCTCTTGCCTAGTCTACTTACGATATATCGTACCAGAACGAAGAAGAGCATCCTTTACCCTAGACATAGACGACTAAGCAGTTCCCTCTGTAATTAGATACATGCTGCTAAGTAGAGTTACTAAACCTATAGACTAGGTAATAATTGCGCAGCCTCTATATGTATAGAAGCTATAACTCTATACTTAAGCATTTAGGTACCTTTATATAGTCTATATTAGGAGAAGTTTTATAAGCTCTATACCTATATTATACCTAGGTTATAGCTAAGTTATGCCTAGGGCGCTAATAGCGCCTATAGGGCCTAGGGTAGAAGACGTTTTATAATTCTCTTACCTACCTAGTACCCTAGCTGCCCCTACTACTAATGCGTCTATTATTATGTATTATAGTAAGAAATTACTGCTACTAGCACTAATATTAACTATACCTACCTACCTTTACTACTAACGCATCTATTACTATAGATTATAGTAAGAAATTACTACTACTAGCACTAATATTAACTATACCTACCTGCTCTTACTACTAACGCGTCTATTACTATAGATTATAGTAAGAAATTACTACTACTAGTACTAATATTAACTATACCTACCTACTTTTACTACTAACGCGTCTATTACTATAGATTATAGTAATATTTCTATGCTACTAGTACTAACGTTAACTACCTTACCTGCCTTTACTACTAACGCGTCTATTCTTATATACTTATAGTAAGAAGTTACTAGTAATAGTACTAATATTATTTCTATCTACCTGCTCCTACTACTAATACGTCTATTATTATATATTATAGTAATATTTCTCTGCTACTAGCACTAATATTACCTCTACCTACCTACCCCTGCTACTAACGCGTCTATTACTATAATTTATTATAAGAAATTACTACTATAGGTATTACTATATTAGGAGAAGTTTCGCGAGCTCTGTGCCCGCAGCCTGCCTACAGCCTGCCTAGAGCTGGCCAAAGGTGCTAAAGGTGCCAGGGGCTGACACAAGTCTAACACAGGTCTGCCTTAGATACTAAGGGTGCCCTATCTACCTAAGGTAAGGCAGGTTATGTCTCTATCCTATCTATAGCGCCGTAGGCACCCTCTAGGCAGCTGCAGGCGCTATAGGCAGCGCTAGGCAGGCCTAGGCAGCCTCTGGCGCTAAAAATAGTCGTAGGCAGATAAAAGTAAAAACTTGAAACTTAAATAACTCTTTCTCTAATAAGCAGAAATAGCTAAGAATTTCAGACGCGTGTAGAAATAATATAAAGAATAAGAATATAAAAAAATATTTTTACTATTTATAGGTATACTATATATAGAAATGTTTTATTTATAAACATAAATGTTTCGTTTATAAACATGTTTATAAACAAAATATTTCTATATATAGTATACTAAAAATAGTAATTTTATAAAAGTTATTTATTTTAAAAATAAAGACTATTTTTTTTTCTATTTTTAGTACTATTTATAGCACACTAGAACGTTACAGCCTATTTAATTATTAGAGATTTTCTTTTAAATAAATAAAGATTACGTGTAAAATAAGGTAAAAGCTTAATAAAAATAAGACTTTTATAATTAGATATTAATATTTCTAGTCTTTAGTATTTTATAGTAATTTTATATGCTAAGCCTTTTATTTACTAGAGCTCTAGCACGCTAAAACAATAACGTTTATTAAATATTATTATTTTAAAGTAGCAAAACTAGCTTTTTTTACTTAGGAGACTTACGCGTTATACTGCGTAAATTACGCTAGGCATATAGAGCTATTAAGTCTACCTTAGAGATATACTCTATATCTAAACTTGCTACTATATTATAGAGTATTAATTAACCTTAATTAAATCTTACGCTAAACCTATTTAGTAAAATTTCCCCTACTATATAACTCGCTAGACTCTTCTAGATTATTAAAGCCCTAAATTTTCTTGTTCTAAATCTGTAATAATAACTAGATAATTAATAGCTAACAAAAAGTTATTTAGGTGCCTAGTTGCTGCCCACGACTGTTTTTAGCGCTAAAGGCTGCCCAGGCCTGCCTAGCGCTGCCTACGGCGCCTGTAGCAGGTTAATCTTTAGACACCCTACGCCCAGACCTGCCTACCTACCTAGCGCTGCCTACCCTGCCTAGACCTGCCTTTGGCGCCTTTAGCGTATTTAGCAGGTTTGAAAAATCTCCTAATATACTAACTATACGTATGTATTATTAGCGCTAATAGGTCTATTACTATATATTACTATAAGGAATTACTACTATAGGTACTACTACATCAGGAATTTTTTCAAAGGTGCCCGTGCCGCTATTAGCGCCAATAACACCTATTGTCGCGCATTGTCGCCCTTAGGCTACGTTGTCGCGTTGGGCACCCAGGTTCCTAGGTAGTTTCAAAATCAGCCTGCTATTAGCGCCATTGGCGCTAATGGCGGCACGGGCACCTCTAGGGCACCAAATGCCACCTTAAATAACTTTTTGTTGGCTATTAATTATCTAGATATTATTACAGATTTGGAACGAGGAAATTCAGGGCTTTCAGAATCTAAAAGAATCTAGCGAGTTATATAGTAGGGGAAATTTTACCAAATAGGTTTAGCGTAAGATTTAATTAAGGTTAATTAATACTATATAATATAGTAGCAAGTTCGGACATAGAGTATATCTCTAAGGTAGACT
>MU005764.1:73076-104265 GCA_010093715.1 Pleomassaria siparia CBS 279.74 | reverse complement strand
GTCTTTATTTTTAAAATAAATAACTTTTATAAAGTTACTATTTTTAGTATACTATATATAGAAATGTTTCGTTTATAAACATGTTTATAAACAAGTTTTAAAACAAAACGCTTCTATTTTAAGTACTTCTATAAATAGTAAAAATATTTTTTTATATTCTTATTCTTTATATTATTTCTACACGCGTCTGAAATTCTTAGCTATTTCTGCCTATTAGAGAAAGAGTTATTTAAGTTTGAAGTTGTGGCATTTTGTGACTTTGCTACTAAAGGCACGGGAGGTCTGCCTATGGCGCCATGGGCACCCTCTAGGCACCTCTGGGCAGCCTTTGGCGCCATGGGCACGATAGAGGCACGACCTGCCTTGCCTTTACTACGTAGGGCGCCCTAGGTAGTAAAGGCAAGGATAGGTCTGACCTGTGTCAGAATTGTATCAGCCCCTGGCACCTCTGATACCTCTGCTACCTTGGGCACGGTGTAGGCACGCTGTGGGCAGACCTCGGGCACGGAGGTCGCGAAACTTCTCCTGATGTACTTACTATTATAAGGGGCTAAGCTTAAGGAGCTTATAGTCTAAAAAGAATACTTAAGATTTAATAAAGAGTAGAGTAACGCTCTAAGCTACAGAATATATATATATATGCTAAGTAAGCTTCTACCTAAGTCTAGATAATTATATCTCTATTCTAAGCTTTTAAGGGTCTATAATCTATCTAATATATAAATCTAAGTTATACTTCTAAAGGTAGAGTCTAAGGGCTACTATAGCTTTGCCTATTATATTACCCCTCCCTCTTACCTAGTATCTAAGTCTCTAAGACCCCTAGTATAGGGTCCTCTAGGCAAACTTACCTCTAGAGAAGTTTAACATAGTCTGTTCCTTTAAGCCTTAATATAATATTCTTCTTAGATACTCTTATTAGGAGATTTTTTAAACCTGCCAAATGCGCTAAAGGTGCCAAAGGCAGGTCTAGGCAGGGTAGGCAGCGCTAGGCAGGTAGGCAGGTCTAGGCGTAGGGTGTCTAAAGATTAACCTACTATACGTAGGTGTACAGATATTATAATAATAGTATTTAAATATAGCTCGTGCAGGCTCTAAGCAAGACTAGGGTAATAATAATAGTTTTTAAACAATATTAATTAATATTTATTAATAATAGTCAGAAATATTATAATAATAGTATTTATTTCCTGTCCTACTAGAGTTAGAAACCTAATAACTTATAATTTACGGCCGTACGCACCTATATAACAAATAATAATTATTAATAATATTCTTTATTTAACATTCTACTAGAGCTGGAAATTAAGAATTTAACAACTTAAGTGCTAGCACATGCTAATAGAGGTAACAGGGTTTCTTATATCTGTTATTCTTATTTATATAGAAACTATAGAAGATAGAAACCCCCCTTCTATAGGTGCGTATTATTGTGTTAAATCCTTAGAATTAGATTATGCATATAATTATAAAATTCGCGCTTAATATATTATAATACCTTATAGCTTTATATTATAATTTATTAGCATTATATATTATATTCCTGTACCTAATATATAGCGCTATAGCTGACCTCCTACTATATACAGTCTTTCTTACAGCCTATTATTAGCTATAATAAATATTAATTAATATTTATTAATAATAGTTATAAATATTATAATAATAGTATTTATTTCCTATTCTACTAAGGTAGGAAATTAACAATACTGTAATATATGCATAACTTTACACTACTTAAGATACATAGTATGTAATTAATAAATGCAAGAAACCCTCCTCCCTTAGGTGCGTTTACTATATATAGTCTAGTGTAATACCTTAGCGTATTTACTTTTTATAGTATTTATCCTAGCGCACTCTATTATAATCTTACTAAGTAATATTTTATAATATATTAGCGTTTAATATTAGAATACTACTAACCTACGTTACGCTAATAGCCTATAGTAGCTAACTAGCTGCAGTAGCTAACTAGCTGTAGTAGCTAAGCACCCTAGTAGCTAAGCACCCTAGTAGCTAAGCACCCTAGTAGCTAAGCACCCTAACTACTTATTATCTTATCTACTAACCTCCTTAATCCTCCTTCTACTACTACTACTACTACTACTACTACTACTACTACTACTACTACTACCTAATTGCTATCTATGCGCATTATCTTATTATACTACCTGCTAGTATCTTACTCTGCTTACCTACTACGCTATACTATTAGCAACTGCTAGGTAGACAGCTAGGTAGTATTATAGGCTATTATATATAGGATAGATAAAATTAGGTTAATTTTATCTATTTTCTAGCCCGTGCACGGGTTATTTTCAGTCAATTTCAACCCTACCTTCTAGTTAATTTTGGCCTTAAAAGTTAATTTTGTTTTGGCTACGAGGTTAATTTTGTCTCTAGCAGGTTAATTTTGCTCTAGTAACCCTACTAGATTTAGTTCTAGAAGTTAATTTTGTTCTAGTAACTATACTAAATTTATTTTTAGCAGTTAATTTTGTTCTAGTACCCCTACTAAATTTGTTTCTAGAGGTTAATTTTGTCGCAGGCATAGAGGTTAATTTTGTCGCAGGTATAGAGGTTAATTTTGTTGTAGGCAACAGGTTGATTTTGTGCTAGCAACAGGTTAATTTTGTGCTAGCACTAGGTTAATTTTATGCTAGTAATAGGTTAATTTTGTGCTAGCACTAGGTTAATTTTGCGTAGGCAACGGGTTAATTTTGCGTAGGCAATAGGTTAATTTTGCGTAGGCAACGGGTTAATTTTACGCAGGTAATAGGTTAATTTTATGCTGTAAACCTAACTAAATTTGCTTTTAGAGGTTAAATTTGTTGCAGACAACTAGGTTAAATATGCCTCTTAAAGTTAATTTTATTACATGCAACTTAGTTAATTCTGTTTAGCAAAGTTAAATTTATCTAAGCTAACTATGTTAATTTTGTCCTAGGGACTACGTAGAACTAACTAACTTATAGAAGTTAATTTTGTTATATGCTACCTAGTTAATTTTATTGCAATAAACGTAGTTAAATTTACCTAGCTAAGTTAATTTTGTCGTATACTGCTAGGTTAATTTCGTCTAAAACAACAGCGTTAATTCTGCAAATCTAGCAAAATTAAATCTGTCTAAAGTAACTAGGTTAACTCTGCCTAAGAGACTGCAGTTAATTACGCTTAAATTAACTTAATTAGTTTTATCTAAAGAAGTCAATTTTGTAGCACTTAACCTAGCTAATTTTATTGCATAAGACCTAGTTAAATATACCTAGAGGAGTTAATTCTGCTAATTTGCACTAGCTAATGTCCTTGCGCTTAACCTAGCCTGTATAAGTAGTTAACTTTGTCTACAGCAACCTAGTTAATTTTGTCCTAAGAAGTTAATTTTATTCTATTTAACTTAGCTAATTTTGTCTTCTCCTAAGTAGTAAACTTTAGGCTTCTAGCTAATATTTATTTACTAACTTTGTCCTGTGTATTTAATATTACTACACTATCTAACTTTCTTCGTCCTAGTTTGCTAGTTCTACGTAACCTTCCTTTAGTTTAACTTTGCTACTTATATATAGTAGCAAAAGCAATAGCATAATACTAAAAGTATAAAAAGCACTATAGTATAAAAGGCGCACGCCGCGTATATAGCAAGCACCTAAATAAAACAAAGTAAGTATATAGGTAGACTAGAGTAGTAATAAACAGCGTAAAAGGTAGGAGGTAACTTATAGAGGGGGACATCTTATAAGGCTAATAGTTAACTAGGCACCTCTATAAGTCACGCGCTAGTCTAGCAGGACCTTAGCAGCGTAATCTTAGCAGATAGTTAGGATCTAAATTACACGCGCTAAGGATATAAATAGTATTCTCGCAATTAAACTTACCTTACTTCTACTACCTCTACTACCTCTACTACTACTACTTAAACTTTATCTAACTTATAATTATAACCTCGCCTATAACCTTATCTACTACCTTATCTATTACCTTATCTACTATATTATCTACTACCTTTCTTACCTGCTATATTACCTACTACCTTTGCGCATTATATTATTACTATCGCAATATTATAGTTAACTATTACATAGGTAAGAGAGCAGCGTTACAAAGTAAATAACCCTAGCGCTAATACTATAACAGAATATTACATATACCTAGGTAAGACTCCCTCTACCCTATTATAACCTAGCTAAATAACATCTTAGAGTAGAGGACTAACGCGCGTAATTAACAGCCTTTTAACTACCTCTAATATACTATAGCTAACATTACCCTCTAACCCCTCTGCTACTACCTAGTTAAGCGCTCTATTAGTAATATTCTACTTAGTAAGGAATGTCTTACGTAATAGGTTAACTTTAGTCGCGTATGTCCCCTAGGCAACATTTACATCTTATAGGCTAACTATCTACTACAGATTACTATACTACTTACCTATAACGCCGTAACTATTAACACCCCTACTTAGCCTCTCCTACTACTACCCCTAATAGAACTCTAAGACAGCCTTAAGTTCTTTGCTAAGTATAATTTTACTATTAAAGACAAGGCCTGGTAATTAAAGATAGTTTAGTAGAACAAGCAGGACACCGTTGTAATTAGAACTACTGCCAGCGGAGATAAGCTGTAGTTAACGCTTATCTACTAATATTATTAGTCGCGCCTAGAGGTCATGTGCTAGCTGCTAAACGATACCTACGACGGTAATCTTCAGGCTAGTAAGTACGTTCCTGTGCTAATAACAGCTAATGCCCAGCCTAAGCATGCTAATCCTACTATTAACTACGCTAATTAATCTACTAGAGCGGGCGACATCTATAAGTAGGCCCTAGCCTTTAATATTAGCAGTAGTAGAAAGAACGTCGTGTTAGTAATAAACTTCCTTCTATTAAAGATAAAGGCCTTACACCCTTATGCGCTAGATAATAAGGATACTAACAACTCCCCTTTTATACTAATCTACCTAGAGCTTATTATTATTAATTAAGGGGTTAAGATATAAAGGTTGTTTAGCTGCAAGCTTCCCCTTAACTAATTTAGAAAAGACTAGATAGAGGGGTGCTAGGGCAGTGCAGTATATAGACATTAATATATAATTTAATTACCCTACGTTTGCTATATAGTGTAAATTTTATTATAAATCTCTTGCTCTATATTCTAAACTACTAAATAGGCAAACTTTGCAGTTTGCTTACCTTCCCTAAATCTAGAATACGCTTAATAAATAATACTAACAGACCTTAATCTAGCTTATAAGGTATTACTCTATTTACGCAGTTATAACATCCTAACTATTTCTATAATAGTATAGGATCTCCTTCTAGTTACTTAGAGTAAATAGCCTCTACCTTTCTGCGTTATATTGCGTAAGTATTAGCGTTAATAGAGGCACTATATATAGTTTTATATAGTATATATTAACAGCTAGATTATCCTCTTACGTATCTAGTCTACCTAGTATTACCCTTAGCCTTGTTAACTAGAGCGTTGTAGGCGAACGCGTATCTATTAACGAGTGTCTTACCCTAGATGCTAGCGTGCTACTAAGTAATAACCTTAAGGCTAGACAGCGTAGTAATTAATACTATAGGGATGCTAGCAACCTTTACATCCTTTATAATTACTAATACTATTAGAGCACAGGCAGGCGCATTACACGCGTATAATCCTATAATGCCCTTAGTTAAAGAGGCCTATACCTTATTCCTAGCCCTATTAAACCTAAGAAGTATACTATAGAGTAGGTTTATGCTAGCCCTAGACTTATAAGCCCTCTGCGTAAATAAGAAGGTATCCCTCTTACGCAAGCAGTTAATGTTACTATCTATAGGGACTCCTCTGTTAGGGCTAGTATTAAGATTGCACAGCTTAGCGTGCGTAGGCATAGCAATCTTATCCTAGAGAAATAATAGTAAGTAGACTATAGATAACACTATAAGCGTGTAAGGTAGTAGTACGCTTAGCTAGATCTTGTTTATATTCTCCTAGTAAGGGACCTTAGACAGATTAGTAACGTATACTAAGAGCGTGCTGTATAAGATAGACATAGTAGTTAAAGTTAACGTAGAAAAATATATATATAAGCGTAGAAGGGCAGGAAGAGTACTCTTATACACTACGTAATTATACACTGCCCTGCTTGCTAAGATTACATGCCTAATTACGCGCGCCTGTAGACAAACCTAAGCAGACGCACCTTATATAAGTAGACCTTAATAGTAGTACGTAGGGTCTAAGAATAGCGCATAGGGTTACTTCTACCTACCTCTTACGTGTCTCCTCCTTATTACTCCTATACCTTATACATGTTCTACCCTTAAAGGCGCAGATACTAAAAACATATACCCTCTAATATATAGAACTAACACGCCTTTCTCTATACGCCTCGCCTTTTAGATTATTAAATCTAAAGCCTACATGCTTTCCTTCTAGGTATCCCTTAATAGAATAGAACATAAATAACTATTATTTATGTTACTACTACAGCCTATTAAACAGTATAGATAAAACTCCTATAAGTTAGCTTATTAAGTGTTAAAGTAAAAACTTATATGCCTTCCTATTAGACATTTATTAAAGGAGAAAACACAAATATATAAATATAATATTTATGTTCTTAAATAGTAAAGCTAAAACTCCTATAGGTTAGCCTGTTAAGTATTAAAGTAAAAACCTACATGCCTTCCTCTTAGATATTCCTTAAAGGGAGAAAATATAAATAATATAATGTTTATGTTCTAGTTGCAGCCTGTTAAATATTAAAGCTAAAACTACTATGCTGTCCTTAAGGGAACCTAGTCTCTTAGCCCTAATAGGTCTAGAAGTCCCTTAACAGGAGAGAACATAAATAATATAATGTTCTTAAGGTTTAAAATAAAACTGCATAGGTTAGCCTATTAAACGCTAAAGTTAGACCCCTATGCTTTCCTTAAGGGAATCCTTTCCCCTAATAGATTTAGACATCCCTTAAGCAGAGAGAACTAGAATAATATAATATTCTAAAGATTTAAGATAAAGCTATATAAGTTAGCTTGTTAAATGCTAAAGTTAGACCCCTATGCTTTCCCTAAGGGAATCCTTTCCCCTAACAGATCTAGATATCTCTTAAGTAGAGAGCTTTAGCTTAAAGATATAGCATCACGCGTGCATGCTTAAAAAGGTAGGGTTAGTAGAATAGGTCCTATAAAGGTATAGCTAAAGTAGGCATGTTCTTTTAGAGAACTAAGAAGGATAGTCTTTTCCTATATGTATCTACTAAGGTACTGTACACATACAGGAAGGAAAGACAACTCTGCTAATAATAAGAACGCATAGCTACGTATTATAATATTAGAGCAGTTATATATATAGACTATACATAAACGCTTTGTCTTTAGATAGTACTACGTTATAGCACGCACAGCTATGCCTACTATATATAATACAAAACCTAGGACATGTTAGTCTAAAGTATAAGATATATTAGAATATATACTGCTAAAACATTATAAGTATCTTATAATATCTATAACTCCTCCTATTTAGCTATGCATAGATATCTACTCTTATACTCCTACAGCGCATATACTAAGGCGTAGCAGGGAAGCCTCTATCCTACTAAACCTCCTATTAACGTATATATAGGCGTAGTATAGAGCCTACTAGAAAGTTATATAAAGATAAGATCTAATATCTCTCTACTATGCGCTGTTAATCTAGCTATAACTATAATTACGCACTACTACTCCTCTCTTACTTACTATTACTACCTTAACTCCTACCTCTACGCCTACTCTATATTAATAACACTAATTAACCTTTAACTATAAACAGCCTTATAATTATGCCTACAGTATATCCTGCTGCTTATTATAGGTTATTCCCTATTACATGTAATCTTTAAGCAGCAAAGATAAGTATAAGCTTCCTTCTGCCCTAGCGTAAATACTATATATAGGTAATACTAATACTACGTATAGTATAAGGTTGTAATGCCTACTACTAAAGAGCTCTGCTATATTAATAAAGATAATAAGATAATTAAGAAGCAAGTATTAGACCCTAATAAAATTACATATATTAACTACGCGACTAAATACCTCTATAAGTTTACGTAGTTGCAGCGCGCTTAACTATCTAGGGCCTATACTAATAAGTATAATAGTATATTTATTAGATATACTAAATTTAGGAGCTATATCTAGGCGTCTATAGTAAAAATGCTATAGAGTAAGGTCCTATATAATGCAAAGGATTGCGTTATAATCTAAGTTATAGTTATAGTTAATATAATAGATATACTATCTTTTAACTGCATAGCATTATATAAGTTGTTAGATCTTAACTATATAGCAGCTTAGGATAGTAGAATCCTAGGCGACACGCTAGTAGAATAATATGCATTTATATATAACGCCCTTATAGAGGAGGTAAAGAAGTAATACTATAGTACTAAGATTAAGCCCTTTTAAGATATTAGTACTAACATGTGTATTTAGACAGGTAGTTTTAAAGTTAATAATATAGAAACAGGGAAGGTTTACCTATATTACAGCTAAATATTTATAATATAGATAGTAAAAATTAAAATATAAGCTAGGTTTCTTATATCTATATCTAAAGGTAACTATAGGGAAGTATATAGTTATTACATGCATATGTAAAGGAATTTAATATTTTATTATACCTATATTACTATACTAAGTCTAGATATACTTAAACTTTGCCTGCTCTACTAGTATATTATATGTAAACGTATACTACTTAGCTAAGCTTCTACCTATAATACCTGCATCCTATGTTATAACTACGTTAAGGCCTAAAGGTATACGCAGGATTACTATACGCACGCTATTATTTATTAAGTTAATTACTACTACTACCTGCACTAATGCGCAATAGGGCGCGTCTGTTATAAAGTAGCTATTATGTCCTTTAACTAAAGAACCCTATATCTCTTAACTAGTTAGGGTTATGCCTAGGAATATTCTATGCAGGTAATTTATGTAAGCTCTAGACAAGTAAGCAGTAATGCCTCTATAGAAAGGGCTCTTCTTGTATAAGTTATTAATAAAGGTAGGGTTATCTAGCCTATAAATAGATTATATCTGCAGCGCGCAGAGCTTAGCGTTAGTAGGCATAGTAACGTTAGCCTATAGGGAGAGTTAGTACTAAAGATATTTACTAGTGCTAATACTTACACTTATTTAGATAGTTTTAATTTACTCCTAGTAAGGGAATAGACCTAAGGGCTAGGTAATTTACATGTAGATAATAAGGTTACTCTACATAGTAGTTAATTAGATTATTAATGTTAATTTAGGTGTAGAAAGTAGAAGTAAGGTTAAGGAGGAAGAGTATAGAGGGAGCAGAAGAAGTATTCTTATACTATAGGCGAAATTACCTTAGCTACTAGGGCGCACGTCTAGTGCATTTACCTAACCTTCCTACTAGCAGTAAATCTAACTAGGCAGCAGTCTACGTAGATAGCAGGCTAACTAGCATACAGCTCTAAGGCGTAGATAAACAATATCTCCCTAATAAATAGCCTAATTAGTATATTAAACCTTTATATTAGGCAGTAGTACTATTCCTTTACTATTATAATATTACTTATAGAAGAAGAAAACTAGGGCTAAGGCTGCTACAGACAGGAAGGGTAAGTTACTATAGTTAAGTAGATAATACGTAAAGAATAATATTACTTATAAAAGAAGAAAACTAGGGCTAAGGCTGCTATAGATAGAAAGGGTAAGTTACTATAGTTAAGTAGATAATACGTAAAGATTCTCTAAGTTATATTAAGGTAAAGTACTTATCTACCTAGAAACCCCCCTTAAAGGGGTACACTGCTAGAGGATAGCCTACTCTACTACTTTATTACTATCTACCCCTGCGCTAGGAGCTCTATCCTTAGTATCCCTTACCCTAATTTATATAGAGGAGCGCCTAGTAGAGAGTATGTTAGTAAGTAAGTAGTATAGATCTGCTAAATAGTTATTAGCAGTGCGCTGCGTATATAAAGGGTGTTATATAGACTTATAAAGCCTATTAGTTTTAATAATACTATTATTCTAGCAAGAAATTATGCCTAGATAATTAAGTTAACGCTATTAGCGTGTCTAAAGGCCTGTTTAAAGCACGTTAGCTTAGAATAATATAAGCGCAGTAGTATATTACTTACAGTAAGCTCTTTACCTAAGCTGTTAGCACTACTACTCTCTACAGGCATAGGAATAAAGGAATCGCGACTCTTAATACCTAGGTAGGAATAAAGGAACTGCAACTCTTAATACTTACTTATAGAGGTCTCCTCCTAATTATAGTTTATAACTAAAAAGGTAGGAGGGTGTAGGAAGCGTAAGTATAGACGCGTCTAAGATACGTATAGAGTAAAACGTACTTATTCCGCCTAAGAATAGAGTTAATTATTAAAGGTAGGAGTCTGTCTCGCGCAAATAGAGTCCTAGGTAAAAAGATTACCTACTTCTCCTAGGTGTAGGCGTATAGTAGCTCTGCTTTTAATCCTCTTCTAGCTATACGCATCCTGTGTTATCCCTATAGGTTAGTAATTCTATAGCAGGTCCTATAATTATTATATAATAGCAGGGTAATATCTTAAGCTACTATTAGGATCTAGTATAGCAGGTAATTAAGTACAGTAATATACAGGCAACTAATTAAGGTACTCTATCTAGGCGCGCTAATGTAATATATAAAGGCCCGTAGGTAATAAATATAAAGCTATCCTAGTAATATTCCTAGAAGGCGTATAGGATATATAAAGATAATATATAAAGGTAATAGAAATCTAAGAGAGTAGTATAGGAAGGATAGACACCTACGTTATATAAAGATTACTATCTGTATAAGGTAGCGTAGATCCCTATTATAGTTAGTACTATTTAAGGTAAATACTAGGGTTAATTAGAAAAACTGTTAACTGCGCTACCTATTAATATACTATTTTATAGCAGTCTTAGCATACCCTATATTACTATCTAGTTAGATATAATTTAGGTGCTGCGTAGCTACTAAGATTAAGAATATAGCAGCCGCTGTAATACATAATTAACTCTCTCTACTACGTCTAGTTAATTTACAGCTAATTTTAATATATCCTGTCCTATATCTAGTCTTACGTTACTAATTAGTCTTATATAGAGTGCAACGTTATACATATACTATAGATTATATTTAAGGTTTATTAGGATTAACAGCATATTGCAGGCTAATATTAAGTTCTATTACTTAAATAAGCACGTAGGGAGGTAAAGGCCTTAGGTAATTTAGCTACTGCGTAGCTGCTAAAATTAGGATTACCCTTCTAGATAGGTTGTAGTTGCATACGCAGCCCTACTAGTCTTAAATAAAGAAGAAGAGGGATATATTACCTACTATACTAAGCTTTAAAACGCAAGCGTAGACGCTAGACTATTACTAACTAGAGTACTGCTTAGACTATCTGCTATGCTGGCTAGGTTACCCTGCAGGACGGCGTTAGGCTGCCCCTTATTACTCTCTTCCTCTTTAAACTGCTGTTTACTATTAGGATCTTAGGTCCTATAGCTAGGTTAGCTTTTACTGCGCTTAAAAGCTAAAGAGAGACTTATAAGAGAAATAAGGTAAACAGTTAGGTTATCTATAGTAATAAAGTAAGGTTCTCTAAGAAGGCAAACTTAGGAGGCGGCGCGCTTTCCTCTATGCAGGCTAGAAATAATAGCTCTATACGTTTTACTATTATTATTACGTCTAGGTTGTATTTAGCTACTATATCTGCCTACTATAACAGCCTTACCTATA
This sequence comes from Pleomassaria siparia CBS 279.74, assembly GCA_010093715.1. Lineage (NCBI taxonomy): Eukaryota > Fungi > Ascomycota > Dothideomycetes > Pleosporales > Pleomassariaceae > Pleomassaria > Pleomassaria siparia. Next base: position 92,487 of record MU005764.1, on the reverse strand, counting down.
ACAACGTCCTTTCTATAAACGTGTTTAGGATTAGACTCTAGAGTAGGAGCCTAAAGACTCTAATACTTCTAAATCTCTTCTTTAAGATATTCTACCTCTTACCCTAATCTAAGTAGTCTCTAAACGCACGCTAGAGCTCTAGATCTATACGCTTTATTACAGCATAACCTAGGTACTTCTTATATATTAAGGTAAAGAGGTAGTCCTTTGCCTAATTAGCATACGCGACCCCTCTACCTCCTATACTCTAGTTTTGCCTCTTAACCTCCTTTACTAAGCGCTTAAACTCCTTATATAAGCTATCTATCTTCTACCTATACTATATATTATCTACTATCCTGTTTACGTAAGTCTTTTACGCATTAAAGTACTTATACGCAAAATTCTCTGTCTTAAACGCGGTTAGCCCTACCTTATCCTGCTCTTAGTTGCTAGGCGAGGCTAAGACTACTATATTCCTTAGGGCGTCCTCTATAGTAACAGTCTAGAATAATTTCTTTCTATAGTAGTTTTACTACTTCTACACTATAAAGATAGCCTGCTAGTCCCTAAGAATATCTATTATTTCTACTACTAACGCCTTTATAATTATCTAGGTTATAGTACTAACGCTAATACTAGACAAGCCTATTATAAACCTCCTATACCTCTGCTCCTTATTTAATAATCTAGCAGGTGCCTTTGCGTTTTCCTAATTCTGTAAATTTGCTACTGCCTGCGCTAGGTTTAGGTTAATCTTGTCTATAAGTACCTTATTTAAGGCACGCGTAGTCTTCTCCTTTAGGGCGCGCTTTCTCTTTACTCTATAGGGCTTAGGTTTACTACTATCTGCTACTACCTCTACCTAGACGCTAATCGCCGCCTAGTCTAACGCACGCTCCTAGGCAGCCTCCTATTTAAGCTTCTTATAGAGCTCCTTAATTACCTGTAGAATAGTCTTATATAACGCCTAGCAGCATATCTACTATAGCGCGTTATCTAGGTTCTACGTAAAGAAGGCCTATATAGGCTAAGACTTATCTAGTAACTATAAATAATATCTAATCTATAACTTACGCAGGGCATTATATAAAGTTTACACTAAGCTTAACTAATCTTTATTAATAGTAACGTCTTAAGGTTATATATCTAGGGTTGCTTTAGGCAGTATATTAAGTATAAAGTAGTATATAGAAGGGTTAGTTACGCGCTCTTACTATAGTTAGAAACCTAAAAGTACTAATATACGCTGCTAAGCACGCTAGCAATTCGCGATAACGTTAGTAAGTATGCCTTAAGCAGGGGTAGGTATAGTAAGGCTAAAGGCAGATATAGTAAGACGTATTTCCTATAAAATTATTTATTTTCTACACCTTTACTTATTACTTCTACTATAGCAGCTATTAAACCTATCCTACACCTTAGCATAGATCCTACCCTAGGCCTTAGGGTTGTATTTTACATCTACTACTAATACTGTCTTCTACCTAGTACCGTTTCTAAGCATTTTACAACCTTATACGTGTCTAACGTTACGCTAGTAGAGAGAGTAGAGATATAATAATAAGTTAACTGCATTAGTAATAGGTTACACTAGACCTTTACTAATATATAAGTCCTAACAGAACCCTATTCTATTATAAAGGGCATTAAGGTATATAACTAGTCCCTAAAGTATACTATATATAGTTATATTATAGTATATAATAGCAAAGAAGCAAGTATAAAGAGCTACCTCTACTAAAAACACAATATCTACTACCTATATAGTAGCCTGTAGTCTATAAACTAGGAGGTTATTATAAGCTAACGCTTATTCTGCAGCTTAGCATGTAGGGTGTAAATAATAGTATTGCTAGCTAGCTACTTTAAGGTCTACTACCTGCCTATAGTAAGTAATACATAAATAACAGCTACTAAATATAAGAGTATAGAGGCTACTCCTTAGCTAGCTATATAAAGCCTAGTTAAAAGCGTATAAGCAAAGTATCTTAAGGGTAAAGAGGAAGTCTAGGCTAATAAGAGGAGGCTTAGTTACGTTGTCCCCCTACCTAGTAATAGGTAAACTAACCTATACCTTAAGCATACCTAATTCTAGGAGTGCATTACTAGCATAGATTAGGCTATTATTTACTAGTATACTGCACCCTCTAAGGACCCTATACTATAGTATCTTAAAGCTATAGTAAAGAGTATAGTGCTTATATACTAGCATAACGTATAGGTAACGTTATAATAGGCTTATATTAGGCTTATGCAAGAGAACTACACCTACGTTCCCCTCTAGCTACTAGTTTACTACTAAGCGTTTAACCTTTAGTATAGCCTAACGCTAAGTAAGGTGTTTACCTTCTTCTTCTAGCTCTACGTTAATAACCTCCCTTAGCTAGCTATACTTAAGGTAAACCTACAGCAATAACATGCGTAGGCTGCTGTTAAGCAGCACATAGTTAACTACAATAACAGCTATCTACAAGTTAGTACTAAATACGTGTAAAGGGACCTTAATAACTTTAAACAGCTCTGCTATAAGTTCTAGCTGTTACTTATTAAGCAGACCTTAATTACTAGCAACTTTAAGTTTGCTCTTATTACTGCCCTAGCCTTTATAGCCGTGTACCCTAAGCAGGACTAGTTCTAGAAGGCGTATAATTTTATAACTAACCTAGCCGTAATTAAGAAACTTACCTAGTTTACTGCGTGCTAGCAGCTATAGGATTAGGGTGCACAGTTGCAGGCAGACAAGCAACTAGTCCTAACTAATAACAGCAGCACTAGCTATAAGAAGGCAGGCAACCTAATAGATAAATAGGGTAAGGATAAGACAGAGATAGACTACTACGCTGCTAATAACAAGTTTAAGCAGTAGATCTATAGCTATCTTACTACTAAGTACGCAACGCCTATAGCTTAGGTAATTACTATAACGCACTATATTAGCTAATTTTACTATAGAGAGACGCTTAACGCCTTTATATAGTAGTATAGTAATATAGTTACTATATATAATATATTAACTATATTTAATAAGTACACTACTATAGTCTAGCAGCTTTAACATAGGCTAGAAGACGTGCTACTATAGCTTACCTTTTTAGAGAAGCTTAGAGACCTTCCTACTATTCTATAAGATAAGCTGCAGGATAACCTGTCTAACTAGGTCCTATACTATAGTCCCTTTACAGCAGACTAGCCTGCCCTTACGCATAGTTCCTGCTTTATACTAGATTAGATAACTAAGGCAGGCGCTACTAAACTAGTAGTTATAATATAACGTAATAAGTACGTAAAGGTAGAGTATTATAGAGAGCTAGCCTATACCCTCTGTAACCTACTATTCTAAGTTATATACTTTACTAGCAGTCTCTCTAGCCGCCTTACTAAACTAGTAAGCATCTAACACAAGAACACAGTTAATAATAGGATCTAAAACTTATTTATCTTTAAGCGCTACGTTGCTGCTGTGCTGTGCTACTATAAGGGCTATAACTGTAATAAGTTACTAAAGATAATATACTAATTCCTACTATATTAGGTAGGTAGTATGCTTATGTAGTATCTATAGCTAGTACAGCTATTTATAAAGGTCTTAATATAATCCTAACTAGAGGACTAGCGCACGGCACACTATTATACTACACGCAGCTCCTTTATCTAGCTAGCAGATAATAGGCACTAGTATATTAATTCTAGGACGTTTATAAGTAGTTTTAGGCGTACTACTAAGAAACACCTTAGTTATTCCCTAGGGCTAGCCTTCTTGCAACACCTGCTTACAGCCTTTATAAAGAGGAATAGGGGCAGTAAGGGGTAAGGCCTGCATGTCTTTAGCCCTAATAAAGTCCTTAACTTTATTAACTAGGCTAACGCTAATAGTTATAAAATATAGGCTAGGTATATAGTAGTAATAGCTAAGGTAGTCTATGCGCTGTAGTTATAGCTTATCTTTTAGTTACGCTTTATAATACCTAAGGCCTACTTAAAGACCTCTATAGAATAGTACTCCTAACTTAGCTTTAATAAGGTAATTAAGGCAGACGACGCTACTACCTAGGAAGAGACTAGGCTCTCTTAGTTAGCAAAGCGCCTACTCTAACGCAAAGATAAGAGCGTTAACCTCTGCTAGATCCTTAAGGTTAATCTTAGCCTATACTTGCGTTTTTGCGGCTTGCAGTAGGTAGTTATATAGGATATTATTAACATAGAACCTATTATAGCCTATATAGCAGGCATAGGTAGTAGGAAGAGCCTAGCCTTCCTTCTTCCTGCGTACTGCCTAGGCTTTAGCTAGCAGGTCGTTGTTACGCCCTTAGTTGCCCTTTAGATTAACATTACTAACTAATACGCAGGTCTATCTATTACCTACTTGCAGTTTAGCTAGGACGATTTTAATAAGACGTGTATAGTAATACGGTTAGATAGTTAGGTTTATATAGTAGAACCCGTAGGACTTAGAGAAAATTACGAACATAAAAATTAAAGCAGATCTGCATAATACTATACTTTATAGGCTGCGCATTATTAAATAAATACTGTAAACCTACGTAAAATATATAGATAAACTATATCTATTATTATATCTATATGCGCAATCTCTATTTACTTATTACACCTTCCTATTATTATGCAAAGGTAGTACAGTAGTAGAGCTAAGGCGCTATACCTAAAAGAATTTTTTCTAATAGTACCCTTAGAGTGCCTACGTAGGTTATAGTGCTATTACAGCGCCCTGCTAGCTATACTATTTACTACGCGCGAAAACCTACTCTCCTACTATTAAATTTATATAGGGTAATAGTATTAATTATTATATTAACCTATATAACCTTTATTCCCCTGTTATACTAGCGCGTTACTATGTAAAGCTAGTAGAGTAATAATGCGCAGGCGCTATACTTAAAGGGAATCTTTTCTAATAATATTCTTATATAGTGCTATTAGTATAGCAGGTACGCTAATACGCTATTCCTAAAGCGTATCTATTCTAATAGCGCTTTTTATACGCTATATAGATGCACGCCCTTAGGGCTCTGCAAAATACTTTATCTATAGCCCCTATACGCATAAGAGTAGTATAAGGAAAGGATATAGAGAAGATAGCCTAAAATATAGTATATACTCCTGCACTACTCTTTAGGGCACTAGATTTCTACGCTTTCTATAAAACAGAGAGGCATAGTAGAGAGGCATAGTATAATAGGCCTATAGTAGAGGAGTAGTGTTATAAGGAAAGCCTAAGTAGTAGGTATGCAAAGGCGCTAGACCTAAAGGAGATTATTTCTAATAGTCCTTATGCTACTATACGCAGGCTACCTCTTATATCCTAACTCTAACCTAAACGTGCAGAGAGGTTGTGCATAATGTATACTAAGGCGCTATACCTAAAGGGATCTTTTCTAATAGTCCTTATGCGGCCTAATAAGCGCAGACTACCTTCTATATATATCCTAACTCTAACCTAAACGTGCTAAGAGACTGTGCGTACAGTGTACTAAGGCCTAACTCCTAGTAGGGATTATTTACTAGTAGCTAGTACCTAGGGGCTGTGCGCGGACTACGTCTTATTAACCTATACCTTAACCTAAGCCTAATTATAGACTACTTAGGGGTCTGTAAAATAGTATATTAAGATCCCTTATATAACGCCTCTAAGGCAAGTTTACACTTTATACTGCCTATAGAGGGTTATAGATATAAATTATACTAGGTTAAAGTTTATAATTATAGTAAGAGTACTAGAAGAAGAGGCGCGTAATCCTCCTACTAAATTTGCTATTATAGTAAGAGTAAGGAGAAGAGGCGCGCAATGCCCCTAGCTAACTAGCATAGAAGCTAACTACTGCTAAATTACTTGCCTAAATACTGCGCTATATTATTAGTTTATATAATATTATAAAAAGAGGCTATTAAGGCAGACTAACAGGCACAGAAGCTAAATAACGCTAATTACTATCCTAAACCCTACGCTATATTATTAGATAGTACCCCTACTAAATTTGCTATTATAGTAAGAGCACTGCAAGAAGAAACGCGTAATGCCCTAGCTAATAGGTAGAGAAGGTAACTACTACTTAATTACTTACCTAAACACTATACTATATTATTATTAGATTATACCTGTCTAAACACCTTTGCTATTATAGTAAAAGTATTATAAGAAGAGACCTATAAGGCTAACTAACAGGTATAGAAGCTAACTACGCTAAATACTATACTACATTAATACTAGATTATACTGCAGCAAAACACCTTTACTATAGCAGCGTAAGTACTACTAGAAGAGACACGTAAGGCTAACTAACATGCATAAGTTACATAAGTATATAATCTCTTAATATTAGGTTTACAGTTTATTTTAAGATGCAGACTATATCCTATCCTAAGCCCTAACCTAAACCTATAAAAGGGCAGTGCCTAAGGCTAATTAAGCTACTCTACCTATACACGAGCACTCTCTAAATCCCTAGCGCAGCCTAGCGCTTAGGCCTATCCTAAACCTAGACTCTAACCTAAAGCTTAGCTGCCCCTACGCGCATTAGTCTACTACTTAGAAGGATAAAAAATACTATTTTAAGAGCCCCTAATGCATTTATAACTATAGCCGCTAATAATGCTACCTTATAGACTGCCTACTAGCCTATAGTAGGCTAAAAATCTGTCTATAATTTCTTGCACATCTATTTATAAACAACGCTGCAGCATATAATCTATCTCCTTAAAACTCTAAGAGGCTGCATTATCTTTTTTAGTACTCTTTTCTCTCCTACGCTTAAAGATGTATAAAGATTAGATAAATTAGGAGATTTACTATATACGCATATCTTAGATAACCCGCAACCTAGAGCAGGTTATCTAATAAATCTTTAGGATAAGGCTTATACTTCTATTAGCCTTTATTAATATATATCTAGATACTCTAGTACTCTAGAGTTTAGAAGTATAACTCTGCGCTGACCTTACCTATTTTTTACAGCCCTAATTTGCTAGATCTTATATACTACTCTAACTAACGTAAGGACCCTACTATTATTTATTACAGCCTTATCTTTATAGCTATTAAGCTACGCAAGGTTAGAGTTATTTATTATAATATCCTTAACACGTAAACTAGCCTTACGTAGCTTAATAACTATAAAGACAAGGCTGTAATAAATAATAGTAGGGTCCTTTATAATAACCCTAAATCTATACTAGAACTATAGGTAGATTAAGTATAAAGAAACTAGATTTCTTACTAAGGGTTCTTAATTATAGCCCTAGCTTCTTAGGTTTATTATTATTATCCTTGCTTAGCTAGATGTGCTTAGTTCGCTGCTAGTTATCTAACACATCCGCAGCAAGTTAAATAATAGGAAACTAAGGAAGCTTAGAGGAAGTAGCTCTCCTAACTAGCTATGCCTGTAGGCACTATTAGCATATCCTAAAATTTATATAGAATAGAGTATTACTTACTTAGGGGTTCCTTCTTTGCGCTAAATTATGCTTTACGTTCCTGTCTCTCTAGCTAAGTTATAGCATAGGAAGTTATATTAATAGCAGCCTAGGCTGCTATACCTAGGGGAAAATTATTAATAGAAGTAATTTAGCTGTTATATAAAACATAAAAGTAGCAAGATAATTATATAAAAGTAGCAAGTTATTTATATATACTATTTAAGGGTTTAGATTATACTATTTAAGCGTCTAGAGCTCGCTTTATAGAATAAGGAGCAGATATCGCCTCTACTTACAAGGCAATATATCTAGCTTTGCAGGTGCTTACTAGAGGTGTTATTATTAAACACGCGGGCGATTAGTAGAATAATCTATCTAGGTAATCTTTTAAGGCTAGTAGCTGTAATTAAGACAGCTATACATTAAGGCTTATAGAACATTATAAAACGCGTAATTAGTTGCGTTTTCTACTAAGGTCTATACCTGTATTTATTCTAAGCTATTTTTTAAGGGTTATACAACCTTAATAAGCATAGTAGCCGCAATTAACAGGGTAATAAACTAAGGCTTATAGGACATTAGCAAAGAAGTACATTATTGCGCTTTTTATAGAGGTTAGTACCTATAATTACTTTAAGCTATTTCTTAAGGTTTATGTAATATTAATAAATAAATGCTTATTTCTAAAGTTAATATAGCTACTAATAATGCGTAGCAGTGTAGACTGTTAGTACTAGCCCGTGCAGTAATTAGCAGAAAGGCCTAACCTGCACAGGTAGGATATAACCTATAGCTAGGTAGGGCTAAAGACTACCTGCTATATCTCTGCAGAGATAAGCGCGCGTAATATGCACGTATCCTTTACCCTATATATTATGTTATATACTGCTCCTACCTACTTTATAAATACTTACTATACACCTTATCTTCTATATATACTATATTTACTAGTTGCTACTAGTTATTTTACAACTTAATAGAACAGCGTAAAGGTTACTATAGTTATAGAATTAAAGTAATAACTACAGTAAGACGCCTTATAGGTATACTACTCTCCCTTCTCCTATTACCTACTATCTTATTACTAGTACTATAGGGGTCTGAAAAATACTATATCTAACGCCCCTAACCTAAATATAACAGAGCTAAAAAAAGGAAAATATACTATTTAAGGCCTCTATAAGTAGTATAGACACGCTGTATAGTAGGAACGCTCCTATATATAATAATTATGTAATATACCTTAGCTTATTAGCAGGTTATAACGTAACGCTGCGTAGGACAGAGAATAGAGTATATAAGAGGTATATAGTTACTAGTATAATAGAGGTGCTATAGTTTTTACGTAAGAGATAGACCTTAGACTTACTATTACGTAAAGGAGGTAAGTTAGTATTACTGCGTTATATCTATGTGCACTGCTAGCTCTAACCTCTTATACTACCTATTATATAGGTTGCCTATGTTTTTATAGGACCTTTAGAAATACTATTTTAGGTCTATACTACTATAGTAAGTGCATATATCTTAGCGTTTTCTAGCGCTAGTCCTAAAGTATACATTAAATTAATGTGTATTTAGTTCTTAGATTTACCTTTACTTCTTCTCTAATTTCCCTCTAATTTCTCTCTTACCCTTATCTTTACTGCTACTTAGTTAGGATATATAAGATATCCTCTGCCCCTAAAAACCTACACTCCTATACTCTACCTCTACCTCTACTACTACCTCTAACCCCCCCCCCCCCCTTCTACTTCCTTAATTTTACAAATAATTATATATTATCTATATAATCTTACCTCCTCTATACGCTATACTACCTCTACTAGCATAATTATTAATAGTAATATAGTAAGTCTAGTTCTGCTTTAAAGAGTTTTCTAGCTGTAGGCTCTTACTTATACATTACATAGGTAAAGTTGCTTCTATGTACAGCATTTAAATTAATCCGCACGCTAAATAGTATTGCTAACGCTCCTAGGACCTTACTACTAATAGAGCTACTTAGCATAGGTAAAGTTTGCTAGTTATCTTATTTATAAGGGCTAGTATAGTGCTGCCTTATACGTTAATAAAGATAGCACCTCTATTACCTATATAATTACCCTCCTACACAGCGCGTAAGTCCTGCTGTCTTCTATCCCTTAGAGGTTACTAAATAGTAATTATAAAAGCCCTATAGAGCGTACTTTAGTCGCGCAGGGTATTATATTAGACTCTAGTAAAGATAAGTAGGAGTTTATAATACTATAGGCAGCGTTAGTAACAGCTAGTAAGTACTTGCCTTACCTATATATAGGAGTTACTAAAATAGTATTTCTAGCACCCCTAATATCTAATAGTATTAAAGAGCTGTAATAGGCAGCCGTGCAGACTTTGCCTACTATAACGCAACTAGACCTAGCCCCCCTACAAAAGTCTAAGATTATTACTAATAATAATAATAGTAAATTTAACCTTAGTAACAGTAATAGAGAAGTAAAGGAAAAAGAGTCTGTACTTAGGGACAGTAACAGCTTAGGAGACGAACAACCTAACGCACTAGATACTAATAAGACAAATACACTAGCTGCCTTAGAGGCTAACATCCCTAAATATATATTATCTTATAAAGAGGCTGCCGCCGCGTTAGAAGTTAGCCTTAACTAATTTAAGCAAGCTATAATCTTTAACCCTAAATTACAAGAGATTTACTAATAATATTTAATAAGAGTACAGCAGACAGGCCGCAGGGCTAGATATAAGATAATTAAAGCCTATTAAGAGCTTAGTAAGGCTAGTAATACTCTTAAGTTTAAGCTACTAACAACTACAGCTAAGGCCGCCTTTACTAAATTTAACTAGGCTGCATAGGCTTAGACTTTAATAGAAGTAACAGCTGTGTAATAACTAATAGGCCTGCTTTATACATAGAAATATAAAGACGCTAAAAACTATATCTTAGTATAGATATTATTTAAAATTACAGCAGCCTTTTATAGCTAAGATAATGTAATAAAATAGAAGACTATTAAAGCATATAATGCATAATACGCTCTAGCGCTCTAAAAGAAGAACGCAGGTAAGTAATAGGAAGTAGTAAGGAAGAAACGCAAGGCGTTAGCCGCAGCTACGTACTATCTTAGGGGCGCCCCTATAGACGCGGAAGGGCCTCCTCTTAGGGGTCCTAAAAAAGTAATTCTAAAGACCCCTAAGGGGGATAGCAAAGGGACAGAGGTTAAGAAGAAGTCGCGTAAGGAGAGTGCTAAAATCGCTAATTAAGGGCTACTAACAGCAGAGACCCTAAGCAAGTTAAAGATTAAGACTAGACTAGAGAAGGCTGCTAAGACGCAGAACTAGCAACAGGCTATAAAGATAAAGGCAACGTTAGTAATTATCTATAAAATAGTAGATAATATAGAATAGTTAGCTAAAAGGATAGTAGAGGCTAAAAAGAAGGGAAAGGATTAACTTATAGAGGGCATAATAAATAAAGAGGTACTTACGCACTTTAACGCAGACATAGCAAAGTAATCTAAGAATAAGAAATAGCAAAAGGAGAGACGCATAGCTAGCGCTAATAAGATAGTAAAAGAGTAGGCTGCTTCCCTTAGTAAGGACCCCTAGCGCCTAAAATAATACTACTGCTTAAAGAAGTACGCTATAAAGGGTGTAAAGGCCTTTACAGACAACTTCTACTACTATAAACTTCCTAGGGAGGTAAAGAAGGCTCTCCTCCTTCTATATAGCAGGCTAGATAATATTAGAGCAGATACTAAAGTGCAGACCCTTATAGAAGCTAGGGAAATCCTAGATGTTAAAACCTAGCTAATAGTAGACAAAGCAAAGGCTGCTAACCTAAACACAGATAGGCCAGCCCTAGCTACAAAGGCTAAGGCTAAAAAATACAAGGAATAGTTATTAGTGTTAAATAGTAATAAGTTTTAGTATAATAACCTAATTACAGCGCTAGAGTTCTGTTATATAACACATATTAACTTTAAGTATTTACCTAATTAGACATTCTAGAAGGCGCTTAGGTAGTAGTAGGCTTACGCTATTAAATAGGCAGACGACATCTGCTAGAAGAATAAGGGCCTTAATAGCCTCTATGCTAATGCTATTAGCACTAGCAAGACTCTTATTATGCTAGGCATAATATTGCTTATAAGTACCTACTCTGTGTTTAATATTAGCCTAGCTTATGTAGGGGGCATCTAAAATACTATTTTCTAGGCCCCTATAGGACTTCCCTATATTAGTAGACTAATACTTATAATAGACAGGATATAACTAAGCAATGCAAGCTTATTACATTAGTAATATTAAGTAAGGAAGACGCCCCTAACGCTAAACTATAGCTTATCTTTATACTACTAAACTTAATTAACTAATTTATAAAAGAAGCTCTAGCTTTCTTGCGTTTCTACTAAATTACTATATACGGGGAGACAGTTTATAAGAAGTCTAATAGTATCTTTAAAGTTAAGCGCCTTAACAGGGCATCTAAGTTCTTTAAGACAGGCGACCCTAATAACGCCTGCACTATAATTATTATAAGCTAAAACACGTTTAGGAATAATAATAGCCTAACTACGCTCTTAAGGTTTAAATAGGAGATATAAGGCGAAAAGCATTTCGTGTTTAATTTTAACATTAATAAGGAGTCTGTATGTCTAAATAAAGATTAGCTAGGTAACTTACAGGGTCTGCCCCGCGGTGTGCTTATTAATAAGGCTTAATCAGCCTATTAAAACTATTTATTATACTAGGCTATAGTTATATAGTTGCAGCTAGAGTTAAAGTACTTATTCTTAGGTAGCCCTACTCTACAGGGAATTACTAACCTCTCTGCACTAATTAGGCAGGTAGAGTTGCTAGAGCTAGCAAAATAGGCTATTAAACATAATCTAGATTAAGGCTACACCCCTAACACGGACCTATATAAATTACTAGATAACTATCCTGTAGTAATATACTAGGCTACAGTATATTATTTTAAGAAATATATCCTAAACCCTATAGACATTAACGTAGTTAAGAAAGACAGACAGGCCTAAATATTCCTGCAATACTACCTACTCTAGTAAGACTACTTATCTACCTACCTAATTAGCACTAAGTATACTATCGCCTGCAACATGCCCCTACTTTATAATTATTACCTTAAGAAGACCTTCTTACCTACTATATATATTCTCTATAACTGTTACGCTAAAAACTAGAAGACGTAAATAGTAACTTGCATATTTAACGCTTTAGGGAATTATAGAGAGCCTATCTCTAACCTGCGTTTAATACAGGCACTCTCTCTCTTAACTTTCTTCCTAGTACTAGGCTACCTTAACCTGCCTAATCCTAATTATCTTATATAGCTCTAAAATTAATATACTGCTAAAAAAGCATAGAAAGCCTAAACTAAGGCAAGGGCTGCTGCAAAGAAAAAGGCTAAGGCTGCTTACAAAGCTAAGGGCATAGGCAGCTTAAAGGCCTTAGATCCTAACGCTAAGTATAATCCTAAACTTAATCTTAATAGCCTAGACCTAGATAATAATAATAATTTATAGGATAATAACAGTAAGTTGTATTGCTGTTCTCTTTAGGGGTAGTTAAAATACTATTTTAAACACCCCTATACCTTAGGGCATAAACCTTATAATACTAAAACTATATAGTACTCCTAATAGATAAAGATAGTAACCCTATTAACTATAATAAGTACAGCTAGTTCTAGGATAACTCCCTAATCTATAAGGAGATACTAAAGATTAGAGAGAACCTTACGCGCTTATAGTAGATACTAAAGCAGGCTGTAGTATATAGCTGTAAAGAGATCTAGGATATTAACTAGTAAGATATAAAGCAGGCGTCTAACAAAACAGTTATTAACATAGTGTGCACGTTTAGCCCTAAGCTTACTATATTTTTAGCACTAGCTGCTAACTACAGCATCCTTTATAGGGAGAAAATCTCTATCTAGTTCTAATACTCTATATTATAGGAGATCTTAGAAAAGATTTACATAGCTATTTATATTAACTATTACTCTATATTATTAAATAGCTCCCTAGAATAACGTTGTAAAACACAGGAGGATGTTAATAACCTAAAGACTTAGTTTAAGGTATTACTTACCTTAATTAAGATTAGAGGTACTAGCCTTAACCTCTAAGCAGATATGCAGGTAGCAATAATGTTTAATATGCCTGACTCTATAGAAGAACATAACTAACTTACTAGACGTTTCTAGCGCCTTAGGCAGCTGCTAGAGGTGTTTATATTTATGCTAGTAATATATAATACTATAGACAGGGCATAATTAAAGTAAGTCTAGCTATCTCTTAGGGGGTTAGAAAATACTATTTTTAGTCCCCCCTATGTAATCTTGCTAGAATACGTACTAACCTATATTACAGATAATAATACACTACAGCTATTGCTAAGGAATCCCTAATAATATTACATGCTAGGGCTGTTAACACTAAAACTAATCCTAACTTCTCTAATCTAAAGAATAAAGACTTCCTATAATACTACTTCTACGTTAGGAACAAATATATTAGCGCAAATATAGCTAAGGGTAAGCTTATAATAGAATAGCTGCGCGCTAAATAGGAGGAGAATAAAAACTAGATGCTAGTCTAGCTGCTAGAGAACCTTGCCTTAAAGGCCTTAATCTTCTAGAATATGTCTAAGATTGTCCCCTTAATAGGTAGTTATTAACGTAATGCTAAATATAATCTTATTATCTTAGTGCAAAACAAAGTTACTGCGTAACAGCTTAAGGTAGAAAAGTAGAAGTTAATTAAGGAGGTAATAGTACTAGCAGCAGCGCTAGCTCCTAACGTATTAGAAGATGTAGAAGAGGATAAGCTGCTAATTACGCCTACTAACTATAAGTCTAATGCATCTAGAGATACAGGGCCTAAGTATATAGAGGTTAATAAAGAGCCTAAGAAGACTAACGTTAAAGAGCCTAAATAATTAGATATAGATAAAGAGGCTAAATAATTAGATGTTAAGTAAGGCAATGTAGAATTGTATATTAAGCGTAATAATAAGGAAATAGATATTAATAAGGAGCTGTTAGCAGCAAACTTGTTAGGCAACATCCTAGAGGAGACCTAGAAGCGTAAGCAGAATAATACAGTACTAAATAACACCTATGCGCCTTTATAGGGTCTAATCCCTAAGGAATAAGCCTAGACTAGTAGTTTATTAGGCCTTGTCTATCTAAATCGTGCATATTACGCAAGTTTAAGCACCTATTATAAGGGTTAACTAACAAAGATACTAAGGCAGGCCTATAAGGATGCTAGAGAAGTCTATAAGATAAGCTTTAACGCTATAATATGCAAGATTAATGCAGAGTATTACGCTAACTAAGAAGCGTAGGAGAAGGAAGCTGGCCCTTCTAGCCCTTAATAGGCAAAGCAGTAACGTCTGTTATTAGCTAACGTAGAAGTTACAGGTAGTAGTAATAATAAGGAGGAAATAGCGTTAGAATAAATAGGGCTTCCTATGCTGTTAGCGTTTTGTAATTGCCTGCTTAAGGGTTCTAAAAATAGTATTTTTAGTCTACCTCTAGACGCATAGGGTGTTAGACTTAGCGCAGGACTGTATTAGCAGCACATAGGGCTAAAATAAGACTTTATATATTAGCGTAAGAAGGTTACCCTATATAAACAGGGCTAAGCTAAATAGTTTATATATAGCTAATATTACTAGCTATAATACTTCTACGTTTAATTTGCATTCCCTCTAATAGGATATATAAGTAATAGGTAGATAAACGTGTAATACTAGCGCAACCTATTAGTAGTAACATCCCTATAGGCCTTATATCCCTACCTATATAGCTATAGATAGCGCTAGCAAAGAATATAACAGGCCTTATTAGGTAACTAAAAGCAGGATAGGCTTACTACGCCTCTATACACACTAGCTAGCAATATAGCAAGCAGCGCTATATAGGAGGGATATATTTAGGGCCTAAAGCGCTACTAAACAACTTTGCGTAGTTAATGTATATATATATAACTTGTAAATATAGTTGTTTATCTCTCTATATCTTAGTCTTATATAGTTAAACGTACGTTATGTAGGCAGCAGGCTAAAGGCTGTATTCTGTTTCTGTACATATCTCTGTGCATAGCAGGCATTAGGGGTCTAAAAAATACTATATTTAACACCCCTATTACTTAGTAACTAAATAGTAACGCTTAACTACGCACGTTTACTGTTAATAAGATTTTACTCGCCTTTTCTCTAACACCTACTAAATAACTAGCCCCTCTACGTGTTTACCTATCTAATAGAGAGTTAACTGCTTAGGGGATATATATTTGCTTGTTAAACCGCGCTAAAGCACGTATTAATAAGAGATAGCTGCAGGATAAGCCCTTATCTGCTCTGTATTTTAGTATTACCTTATTTTATTTATTTACTAGGCGTGCTTTACCTTATTATTCTGCTGTTTCCTTATCTTAGTTATGTTCCCTTAGGACCTTTAGAAATACTATTTTAGGTCTACACTACTAGGTGCGTATAATAAAGGGATATATCTTAGCGTTTCTAGCGCTAGTCTAAATGCGTACATAAAATAGAGGTTAAGTTAGTTCTTAAATTTACCTTTGTTTCTGCCTTTGTTTCTACTTATATTATCCTTAGATTTCTCTCTTACCTTTACCTTTACTGCTCCCTGCTTAAGATATATAAGATATCCTCTACCCCTATAAACCTACACTCCTACACTCTACCTCTACCTCTACTACCTCTACTACCTCTACTCCCTTAACTTTATATATTATCTATATAACCTCTACCTATTTACGCGCTATACAGCTATAACCTCGTCTAGAGAGGCCTTTACTTAACTATCTACACTAATATAGTAAGTTTTGCTTAGTCTTAGCGCGATTTCTGCCTAGAGGGCCTTACTAACACTAGCAACAGGTAAGGTTGCCTATACATATAATATTCTAATTAACCTACACGTTTAATAGTATTACTAACGCTCCTAAGATTATAATAATATATAAGGCCTATTAGCATAGGTAGAGGCTGTCTGCTATTCCCTATTAGACTACACGCAAAGGAAGAACGCCTAACTAATACCCCCTCCTAGGCGCCTACGCCTACTACGTGTGAGTTTAGTTTCTACGCCCTTTAGGAGGTTGCTAAATAGTATTTCTAGGAGGCCTAATAAGCTAGTTATTATTATTAGAACTAGCTAAGGACGTACTTAGTAATGCAAGCAATAATAACCTGCTAGAAGGCCCTATAGCTATAGTAGTAGCACTCTAGAGTAAGACTTCCTCTTTACGCATATAGTAATTACTAAAATAGTAATACGGTCAGATAGTTAGGTTTATATAGTGGAACCCGTGGGACTTAGAGAAAATCGCGAACACAAAAATTAAAGCAGATCTGCATAATACTACACTTTATAAGCTGCGTATTATTAAATAAATGCTGTAAACCTGCGCAAAATATACACACGAACTGTGTCTATTATTATATCTATATGCGCAATCTCTATTTACTTATTACACCTTCCTGTTATCATGTAAAGGTAGTATAGCAGTAGAGCTAAGGCGCTATACCTAAAAGAATTTTTTCTAATAGTACTCTTAGAGTGCCCGCGTAGGTTGCAGTGCTATTACAGTGCCCTGCTAGCTATACTATTTACTATACGCAAAAACCTGCTCTCCTACTATTAAATTTATGTAGGGTAATAGTATTAATTATTGCATTAACCTATGTAACCTTTATTCCCCTGTTATACTAGCGCGTTGCTATGCAAAGCTAGTAGAGCAATAATGCCTAGGCGCTATACCTAAAGAGAATCTTTTCTAATAATATTCTTACATAGTATAAAGACAGTGCTATTAGTATAATAGGTACGCTAATGCGCTATTTCTAAAGCGTATCTGTTCTAATAGCGCTTTTTATGCGCCGTGTAGATGCACGCCCTTAGGGCTCTGTAAAATACTTTATCTACAGCCCCTATACGCATAAGAGCAGCATAAGGAAAGGATATAGGGAAGATAGCTAAAAATATAGCGCATAGTCCCGCACTACTCTTTAGGGTACTACATTTCTACGCTTTCTATAAAACAGAGAGGTATAGTAGAAAGGCATAGTGTAATAGGCCTATAGTAGAGGAGCAGCGTTATAAGGAAAGCCCTAGCAGCAGGCATATAAAGGCGCTAGACCTAAAGGAGATTATTTCTAATAGTCCTTATGCTGCCGTGCGCAGGCTACCTCTTATATCCTAACCCTAACCTAAACGTATAAAGAGGTTGTGCGTAACGTACACTAAGGCGCTATACCTAAAGGGATCTTTTCTAACAGTCCCTGTGCGGCCTAATAAGCGCGGACTACCTCCTATATATATCCTAACCCTAACCTAAACGTGCTAAGAGACCGTGCGTATAGTGTGCTAAGGCCTAACTCCTAGTAGGGATTATTTACTAGTAGCTAGTACCTAGGGGCTGTGCGCGGACTACGTCTTATTAACCTACACCCTAACCTAAGCCTAATTATAGACTGCTTAGGGGTCTGCAAAATACTATATTAAGATCCCCTATATAACGCCCCTAAGGTAAGTTTATACTTTATGCCGCCTATAGAGGGTTATAGATATAGATTATACTAGGTTAAAGTTTGTAATTACGGCAAGAGCACTAGGAGAAGAGGCGCGTAATCCTCCTACTAAATTTACTATTATAGTAAGAGCAAGGAGAAGAGGCGCGCAATACCCTTAGCTAACTAGCATAGAAGCTAACTACTGCTAAATTACTTGCCTAAATACTGCGCTATATTATTAGTTTATACAACATTATAAGAAGAGGCTATTAAGGTAGACTAACAGGCATAGAAGCTAAATAACGCTAATTACTATCCTAAACCCTACGCTATATTATTAGATAGTACCCCTACTAAATTTGCTATTACGGCAAGAGCACCGCAAGAAGAAACAGGCAATGCCCTAGCTAATAGGCAGAGAAGGCAACTACTACTTAATTACTTACCTAAATACCGTGCTATATTATTATTAGATTGTACCTATTTAAACACCTTTGCTATTACGGCGAAAGTATCGCGAGAAGAGACCTATAAGGCTGACTAACAGGCACAGAAGCTAACTGCGCTAAATACTATGCTATATTAATACTAGATTACACTGCAGCAAAATACCTTTACTATAGCAGCGCAAGTACTACTAGAAGAGACACGTAAGGCTAACTAACATGCATAAGTTGCATAAGTACATATTCTCCTAATATTAGGTTTATAGTTTATTTTAAGATGTAGACTATGTCCTATCCTAAGCCCTAACCTAAACCTATAGAAGGGCGGTGCCTAAGGCTAATTAAGCTACTCTACCTATACACAAGCACTCTCTAAATCCCTAGCGCAGCCTAGCGCACAGGCCTATCCTAAACCTAGACTCTAACCTAAAGCTCTGCCGCCCCTACGCGCATTAGTCTACTGCTTAGGGGGATAGAAAATACTATTTTAAGAGCCCCTAATGCATTTATAACTATAGCCGCTAACAATGCTACCTTATAGACTGCCTACTAGCCTATAGTAGGCTAAAAATCTATTTATAATTTCTTACATATCTATTTACAAACAACGCCGCAGCATGTAATCTATCTCCTTAAAACTCTAAGAGGCTGCATTATCTTTTTTAGCACTCTTTTCTCTCCTACGCTTAAAGACGTGTAAAGATTAGATAAATTAGGAGATTTGCTGTATGCGCATATCTTAGATAACCCGCAACCTAGAGTAGGTTGTCTAATAAATCTTTAGGATAAGGCTTATACTTCTGTTAGCCTTTGTTAATATATATCTAGATACTCTAGTACTCTAGAGTTTAGAAGTATAACTCTGCGCTGACCTTACCTATTTTTTACAGCCCTAATTTGCTAGATCTTATGTGCTGCTCTAACTAACGCAAGGACCCTACTATTATTTATTACAGCCTTATCTTTATAGCTATTAAGCTACG
>MU005764.1:44638-72411 GCA_010093715.1 Pleomassaria siparia CBS 279.74 | reverse complement strand
TAAACACGCGGGCGATTAGTAGAACAATCTATACAGGCAATCTTTTAAGGCTAGTAGCTGTAATTAAGAAGGCTATATATTAAGGCTTATAGAACATTATTAAACGCGTAATTTGTTGCGCTTTCTATTAACGTCTGTACCCGCAATTATTCTAAGCTATTTCTTAAGGTTTATGCAACCTTAACAAGCATAGTAGCCGCAATTAATAGGGCAATAAACTAAGGCTTATAGGATATTAGCAAAGAAGTACATTATTACGCTTTCTATTAACGTCTGTACCTGTAATTATTCTAAGCTATTTCTTAAGGTTTGTGTGATATTAACAAACAAATGCTTATTCCTAAAGTTAATACAGCTACTAACAATGCGCAGCAGTATAGACCATTAGCACTAGCCTGTGCAGTAATTAGTAGAAAGGCCTAACCTACACGGGTAGGATGTAAACTACAACTAGGTAGGGCTAAGGACTACCTGCTACATCTCTGCAGAGATAAGCGCGCGTAATATGCACGTGTCCTTTACCCTATACTTTATATTATGCACTGCTCCTACCTACTCTGTAAATACTTACTACACACCTTATCTTCTATATATACTATATTTACTAGCCGCCGCTAGTTATTTTATAACTTAACAGAACAGCGTAAAGGTTACTATAGTTATAGAATTAAAGCAATAACTACAGTAAGACGCCTTATAGGTGTGCTACCCTCCCTTCTCCTGTTACCTACTATCTTGTTGCTAGTGCTATAGGGGTCTGAAAAATACTATATCTAACGCCCCTAACCTAAGCATAATAGAGCTAAAAAAAGGAAAACATACTATTTAAGGCCTCTATAAGTAGGGTAGACACGCTGCATAGTAGGAACGCTCCTATATGTAACTATTATGTAACACACCTTAGCTTATTAGCAGGTTACAACGTAACGCCGCGTAGGATAGAGAATAGAGTATATAGGAGGTATATAGTTACTAGT
Organism: Pleomassaria siparia CBS 279.74; assembly: GCA_010093715.1. Taxonomy (NCBI): domain Eukaryota; kingdom Fungi; phylum Ascomycota; class Dothideomycetes; order Pleosporales; family Pleomassariaceae; genus Pleomassaria; species Pleomassaria siparia. Next base: position 71,434 of record MU005764.1, on the reverse strand, counting down.
GTAATAGAGGTACTATAGTTTTTACGTAAAAGATAAACCTTAGACTTGCTATTACGTAGAGGAGGTAAGTTAGTGTTGCCGCGTTGTATTTATGTGCATAGTAAGCTTTAACCTCTTATACTGCCTATTATGCGGGTTGCCTATGTTTCTATAGGACCTTTAGAAATACTATTTTAGGTCTACACTGCTATAGCAAGTGCATATATCTTAGCGTTTTCTGGCGCTAGTCCTAAAGCATATATTAAATTAATGTGTATTTAGTTCTTAGATTTACCTTTACTTTTCCTCTAATTTTCCTCTAATTTCTCTCTTACCCTTACCTTTACTGCTACTTAGTTAGGATATATTAGATATCCTTTGCCCCTAAAAACCTACACTCCTACACTCTACCTCTACCTCTACTACTACCTCTAATTTCTCCCTCCCCCCTCCTACTTCCTTAATTTTACAAATAATTATATATTATCTATACAACCTTAACTCCTCTATACGCTGTACTGCCTCTATTAGTATAATTATCTACAGTAATATAGTAAGTCTAGTTCTACTTTAAAGAGTTTTCTAGCTATAGGCTCTTACTTACACACTCTATAGGTAAAGTTGCTTCTACGTACAGCATTTAAATTAATGCGCAGGCTAAATAATATCGCTAACGCTCCTAGGACCTTGCTACTAACAGCGCCTTTTAGCATAGGTAAAGTTCCTCTAGTATCCTATCTATAAACACCTGCGTAGTACTGCCTTAAGTAGAAGGCTTTACTACTGCATATATAAATAACGACTGCACGTTAGTTACCTACCTAGGCAGCCTTATATACCGCGTGTAAGTCCTGCTGCCTTTAGCTACTTAGAGGTTGCTAAATAGCAATTTTAGAAGCCCTATAGAGCACATTAGCATTAAAAACGCTATAGCTAATTCTAGTAATAATAGGCAGACGTACGCTACACCCTAAGCAGCCTTAGATACACCTAGTAAGCCCTGACTATGCTAATATATAGGAGTTGCTAAAATAGTATTTATAGTACCCCTATTATCTAACGTCCTATTATAACTGCAGCTTACAGCTGTAAAAACTATGCACATAGAGACAACCCCTAAACTAGCGCTGCTATAACAGCCTAAGATTATTGCTAATAATAACAACAACTTTAACATTAGCAACAGCAACAAAGAAATTAAAAAGGCTAGGTCTATAGTTAGAGACAGCAACAGCTCTGATAATAAGCAACCTAATAAATAAGATACTAATAAGACGGAGATACTAGCCTACCTTAAGGTAAACATCTACCTATATATAATATCCTAGAAAGAGGCAGCTAAAGCGTTGCACGTTAGCCTTAACTAACTTAAACACACTATAATATATAACTGCGAACTTAAAGACATTTGCTAATAATATTTAGGGGCTGTTAAGCAGTCTAGTTACAGATCTAGATACAAGACTGTTAAAGCACATTAGGAGCTTAGCAAGATAAGCAAGCCCTTAAAATACAAGTAACTAATAAAGGACGCTAAGGCAGCCTTTACAGAACTTAACTAGACCGCGTAGGCGTAGGCTTTAATAGAAGTTAAAGCTGTAGACTAAACAACTAGCGTGCTCTATGTACAGAAATTCCCTAACGCGAAAAACCGCATATTAGCATGGATATTGTTTAAGATTACAGCCGCCTTCTACACCTAAGACGCAGTATTAAAGGAGAAGACTATTGCAGCGTATAAGTTAAGGTAAGCTGTTACTCTTTAAAAGAAGAAGGCTAGTATGTAACAGGATTAACTAAAGTAGAAGCAAGCGGCTGTAGCTGCTGCTATATATTACATTAGTAGTGCTCCTAAGGGTATTACGCAGGCTGCCCTTAGGGGTCCCTAAAAAACTATTCTAGAGACCCCTAAGGCTAAGCCTACATTAGCAGGCGCTGGTAAGCAGCTAGGTAAGCGGGCGCTTAAAAAAGCTAAGCCTAAGACCCTAAGCGCAGACAGCTATAAAAAGTTAAAAGCTAACAAGCCTATTACGCCAGAGACATTAAAGCAAGAGGCAACGTTAGCTATTCTGCGTAACATAGCAAACAATACGCTAGAGCTAACTAAAAAGATAGTAGTAGTAAAAAAGAAGGGGAAGGTGTAACTTATAGACGGCTTAATAAATAAGCAGGCGCTTGCGTTCTTTAATGCAGACATAGTAAAACAAACTAAGAAGCAGAAACAGTAGGACAGGAAACGCAAAGCCTGCGCTAACAGGACTATTAAACAGCAGGCCGCCGCCCTAAACAAAGATCCCTAGCGTCTAAGCTAGTACCGCTGCTTAAAGAACTATACCCTAAAGGCTATTAAAGCCTTTATAAAAGACTTCTACTACTATAAACTTCCTAGGGCTATAAAGGTTAATCTCCTCCGCCTGTATAGCAGGGCTAATAATATTAAAGCAGATACTAAAGTGCATACGCTTAATAAAGCAGGGGAAACCCTAGATGTTACAACCTAGCTTATAGCAGATAACGCAAAGGCCGCTAATCTAGGCACTACTAACAGGATAACCCCTGCTACATAAGAAGAAGCAAAATAATATGCAGAATAGTTATCTATGTTAAACAGTAATAAGTTCTAGTGCAATAACCTAGTCTTAGCGCTAGAGTTCTATTAGATAATAGACATCTACTTTAAGTATTTACTAAACTAGACCTTTAAGAAGCCCCTTTAGTAGTAGCAGGCATGCGCAATTAAGTAGTTAGACTTAATCTGCTATAAGAATAAGGGTCTTAGCAGCCTCTACGCTAATGCTATTAGTACTAGCAAAACTCTAATTATGCTTAGTATTATATTACTAGTAAGTACACCTTTAGTGTTTTATATTAGACAGGTTTCTGTTAGGGGCACCTAAAATACTATTTTCTAGACCCCTATAGGAATATGCGGCGCTCGCGGATATATACTAATAATAGACAGGACATAACTAAGTAATGCAAGCTAATTACTACGTTAACAGAAGGCAAAGAGGATATCCCTGCTGCTAAACTATAGTTTGTGTTTATGCTGCTAAACTTAATAGACTAATTTATAGTAGAAGCCTTAGATTTCTTGACTTTCTAGCGCATCGCTGTGTACGGGGAGACAGTTTACTTAAAGTCCTAAGGTGTTTTTAAGGTTAATTATCTTAATAGGACATCTAACTACTTTAAGACAGGTAACCCTAATAACGCCCGCATAATAATTGTAATAAGCTAAAATACATTTAGGAATAATAACAGCCTAACAGCGCTGTTAAAGTTTAAATAAGAGATACGTAGTAAGGAGTAGGAATTTAGTTACGACATTAATAAGGAATTAGAGTGTCTAAATAAAGATTAGCTAAGGAATTTGCAGGGCATGCCCTAGGGCGTCCTTATTAACAAGGCCTAATTAGCTTACTAAAACTGTTTGTCTTACTAGGCTATGATTATGTAGTTAAAGCCGGAGTTTAAGTACTTATTCTTAGGCAGTCTAACCCTACGGGGAATTACAGATCTCTCCGCCTTAATCAGGCAGGTAGAGTCCCTAGAGCTGGCAAAAAAGGCTACTAAAGCAGACCTAGACTAAAACTACACACTAAATACTAACCTATATAACCTGCTAGATAACTACCCTGCAGTAATATACTGCGCTACGGTGTATTATTTTAAAAAATATATCCTAAATTACCTAACCTACAACGTAGTTAAGAAGGGCAGACGCGCCTAAATGTTCCTTAAATACTACCTCCTCTAATAAGACTACTTGTCTGCATATTCTATTAGCTTAAAGTTTACTATTACACGTAATATGCCTAAACTTTATAACTATTACCTTAAGAAGGTCTTCTTACCTACTGCGCACATTCTATATAATTATTTTGCTAAAAACTAGAGGACACAAATAGTTACTTACACATTTAACGCTACTAGGGCTCGTAGAAAACCTGTCTCTAACCTGCGTTTAATACGCGCACTTTCCCTGCTAACCTTCTTCCCTATGCTTAGCTACCTTAACCTCCTAAACCCTAACTACAAGAAATAGCTCTAAAATTAACTAGCAGCTAAGGAGGCATAGAAAATGCGGACTAAGGCTAAGGCTGCCGCGAAGAAGCAGGCAAAGGCTGCTGCTAAAGGCAAGGGTACTACCTGCTTAATAGCCCTGAATCCTAATGCTAAGTATAATCCCTTAGTTAGTCTTAATAGCTTAGGTTTAGATAATAATAATAACGTGTAGGATAATAACAGTTAGTCTTATTGCTGCTGCTTTAGGGGTAGCTAGAATACTATTTTAAACACCCTTATAACAGATTACACTGTGCATACTATACTAACACATTACAGTTATCCCTACTAATAAAGACAGAAATCCTATTAACAGGGATAAATATAGTTAGTTCTAGGACAAATCTAATATTTTCTAGCAAATGCTAAAAATTAGTAAGAACCTTGTGCGCGTGCGTTAGATACTAAAGCAGGCTGTAGCATACAGCTGTAAGGAGATTAAGGACATTAACTAGTAAGATATAGCAAAGGTGTCTAATAAAACTGTTATTAATACTATTTGCGCGTTCTTGCCTAAGCTTGCAACTTTTATAGCCCTTGTCGCGGACTACAGTATCCTTAGGGGTGAGAAAACAAGCACTTAGTTCTAATACCTAGTGCTACAGCAGATTATAGAGGAAGTCTGCATAGCTAAAAAGATTAACTATTACTTAATATTATTAAGTAGCACCCTAGAACAACGCTGCAGCGCACAAGAGGATGTAAACAACCTAAAGACTTAATTTAACGTCCTACTTACCTTAATTAAGATTAGAGGTACTAGCCTTAACCTCTAGGCGGACATGCGGGTGGTAATAATGTTAGACATGCCTAACTCTATAGAAGAGCATAACTAGCTTATTAGCTGTTTCTGGTAACTTAGATAGCTTTTAGAGGTTTTTGTGTTTATGCCTGTAATGCATAATACTACTAACAGGTCACAATTAAGGTAAGTCTAGTCTGCCTATAGGGGGCTCTAAAATACTATTTTTAAACCCCCCTAGGTGTTTTCTAAGGCCTAGACGCTAACTTATTCCGTAGGCGCTAATACACTACTATAGTAGGCAAAGAGTTGTTACTAATATTACACTCTAGCGCTGTTAACGCTAAGAAGAATTCTAACTTTGCTAACCTAAATAATAAAGACTACTTAGATAAGCATTTTTTTATTAGGAAAAAGTATGTTAGTGCTAACTTAGAGGAGGGTAAGCTCGCTATTATACTATTGCGGGCTAAACAGGGTAAGAGTAAAGACTAGACGCCTGTTTAGTTGCCAGATAATATTGCTTTAGAGGCATTAATCTCCTAGAACATGTCTGAGATTATACTATTAACTAGCGGCTACTAACGTAACGCTAAACTTAATCTGCTTACCTAGGTGCAAAATAAAATTGCTAATTAAGAGCTTACCCTTAAAAAATAGAAAATAATTAAGGCGGTAATTGCTGCGCAGGCGGAGATAGCCCCTAACGCGACTAGAGATAATAAGGCAGGGGACGCAGAAGAAGAAGAAGAGTCTACTACGCTAATTAACCCTAAGGACAATGCATCTGTAGATGTTAAGCCTAAGAAAATAGATAGTAATAAAGAGATAGAGTAAATAGAGGTTAATAGCATGCTTAATAATATAGACGTTTGTAAAGACGCACAGGTTTTAGACGGGGATAATAAGAAGGAGGACGTAGATGCTAATAAGCAGCCTACCTAGAAGCGTAAGCAGAATAATATAGTGCTAGATAATACTTATGCCCCTTTGCAGGGCTTAATTCCTAATAAATAAGCGTAGACTAGTACTTACTTAGGCATTATCTATCCTAATCGTGCATTCTATGCGACCTTAACTACCTACTATAAGGGTAGATTAATAAAGAGGCTGAAGTAGCAGCGCAAGGACGCTAGAGAAGTCTATAATATAGGTTTTAAGGACATAATAGTTAAGATTAATGCAGAGTATAACGCAAGCTAAGACGCGTAGGAGAATAATAATAGCCCCTCTAACGCTTAACAGGCAAAGCAGCAACGTCTGTCTTCTGCTAACGCAGACGCTAATAGTAGTGTTAACGATGCAGGGGAAATAACGTTTAAATAAAGTAGGCTTCCCTACTATTAGCGTTGCCTAATTACCTGCTTAAGGGTTCCTAAAATAGTATTTTTAGTCTACCTATAGAGGTTTTAGGTGTTAGCATTAGCGGGACGATCCTTAGTGCGCTATATAGGGCTGAAACCAGACTTTATACATTAGCTTAAGAATAATTTAATCTATAGATAGGGCTAAGCAGAACTGTTTATACTATTATAGCTAATGTTACCTGCCTTAGAGCTTCTACGGCTGGTTTGCAGTCCCTCTAACTAGATATAGGAGAGTAATAGGTAACTAAACGTAAAATACAAGCGTAACCTATAGATAGTGTTATTTACTTACACATATAATATTACTACACAGACTGCTACAGGCGGCGCTGGCTAAGACTATAATAGGCTTTATTAGGCATATACGAGTAGGACAGGCACACTACACTGCTGTACATAACAGGTAGCAGCAGGGCGCAGAGCGTTCTCTAGGAGATTTATATCTATAGCGCAAAGGGATAGCAGATAACTCTATATAGTTAAGGTATAATTTGTAAACAGAGTTATTTATCTCTCTCTACAGCTTAGTTATAAAGGGTCTACCTTATGTTTTATAGGTAAGGGGACAAACGTGTTGTTTCTATATTACTACCTACTACTTAGCTGGCCTAGCATAGGGGGTCTAGAAAATACTATATTTAACACCCCTATTACTAACTAACTAATGCAAACTACGAGAGAATAGCATAGAGGCATGTACAGACAACTAAAAGCGTTACATACCACGCATAGTTCCCCTTAATATCTGTCTAATACCTATTAGGGGACTAGTCTTCCTTACCTGTTTCTGCGCAAAACGCAGAGTAGGATGTATATAGAATACCTAGTTAGAGACGTAATTGCGCTAAAGTATATTAACTTAAGAGATAGAAGTTTAACTAGCACTTAAGCGTTAGTAGTGTTTTAGTGTTACCTTATTATAATTGCCTGCTGTGCCTGCATTGCGTGGCCGTGCTGTTAGTTCCCTGCCTCGCCTGTGTCTCTTAGGACCTTTAAAAATACTATTTCAGATCTACACTACTAGGTGCGTGTAACAAAGGCATATATCTTAGCATTTCTAGCGCTAGTCTAAATGCGTACATAAAATAGAGGTAAAGTTAATTCTTAAATTTCCCTTTATTTCTACCTTTGTTTCTACTTGTATTGTCCTCTAATTTCTCTCTTACCTTTACCTTTACTGCTCCTTGCTTAGGGTATATAAGATATCCTCTGCACCTACAAACCTACACTCCTACACTCTACCTCTACCTCTACTACCTCTACTACCTCTACTCTCTTAACTCCCTTAACTTTACATATTATTTATATAACCTCTACCTATTTACGCGCTATACGCCTATAACCTTGTTTAGAGAGGCCCTTACTTAACTATCTACACTAATATAGTAAGTTTTGCTTAGTCTTAGCGCGATTTCTGCCTAGAGGGCCCTACTAACACTAGTAACAGGTAAAGTTGCCTGTACATATAATATTCTAATTAACCTACACGTTTAATAGTATTACTAACGCTCCTAAGATTACAACAACATATAAGGCCTGTTAGCATAGGTAGAGGCTGTCTGCTATTCCCTATTAGACTATACGCAAAGGAAGAACGCCTAACTATTCCCCCCTCCTAGGCGCCTGCGCCTACTACGTGTGAGTTTAGTTTCTACGCCCTTTAGGAGGTTGCTAAATAGTATTTCTAGAAGGCCTAATAAGCTAGTTATTATTATTAGAACTAGCTAAGGACGTACTAAGTAATGCAAGCGACGATAACCTGCTAGAAGGCCCTACAGTAACAGCAGCAGCACTCTAGAGTAAGACTCCCTCTTCGCGCATATAGCAATTACTAAAATGCTATTTCTAGAACCCCCTCCTACACCCCTCTTTAAGCAACTCCAGCTCTACGCGTAAGATAACTAATAGGCTAAAAAAGACATAGATAGAGATACTAACATAGAAAGCCCTAAGACCCCTATATCTCCTGTTAAACTATTAGCACGCATTTTGCGTAAGATTCCAGCCGCACTCTAAAAGATTATTAAAGGTGACTTAGACCCTAGTAATAGTAATAGTAATAATAAACGTTAAGCTAGATTAGTAGAAGGATACAGCTTAGAAAATAAGCATTTAGATTCTAACGCAGACGTAAGTAGCGTTATAGTAACAGACATTAAAAAAGACATAAATAAGTACATTACTTTAAAGAAAGACGCTACAAACGTGTTTAACGTTAGCCTAGACTAATTTAAGCAAGCTATTATAGAAAATAAAGAGATAGAAGCTATTTGCGTTAAATACATACAGGCTATAAACTAGACCACGGGTCAGGGTCTAGGATACAAGAGCATTAAAACCGCGCGTAATAGCAGCAAGGAAGAAGATCCTATAAAGTACTTGTGGCTAACGCTAAAGACGAAGATGTTGTTTACTAAACTTAACTAGGCGGCCTATGCATAGACCTTAATAGAAATTAAAGCAAAGGACTAACTAGATAGCCTCCTCTATTACCGCCTATTTACGGACGCGAAAATCCAAGTATTAGCTTAGATATTATTTAAACACAAGGAAAAGTTCTGCAAGAAAGACAACGCAGAGAAAGAGAAGGTTAAAGCTAGGTACCTAGGTTAACACACTGCGGCCATCTAAATTAAGAAAGACTACCTAGCCTAAGTAGCCGCAAAGGCAACAAAGTTAAAAGGCCCTAAGGGGGATCTAAAAATACTATTTCCTAAGGGCCCTATTAGGGCTGTTGGCGCTGTAGCGCTAGCGTCTAAGGGCAATAGGGAGGAGACTATAGAGAGCAATAAAATAGTAATTCCTAAGTCCTATAATAATGCTCGTGCACTAAAGAGGAGGTTAAAAGCTAAAGAAACGTTAACTATTATCTAGGACACGGAAGCGGACGAGACGCAACTGCTTGAGTTAATTAAAGAGGCTAAAAAATATAGAGAACCTTAATTAGTTGCTAACATAACTAACGAGGAACTAATAGAGTCTTTTAATAAAGACATAGCGAAGAGGACAGAGAAGCAGGAAGAGAGGGAACACAAGCGGAAACTCCGCGCCCTTAAGACCTTAGCTTAGTAATTAGCAAATCTTAGAAAGGATAGGAAGCGCTAGCATTAATATTATTACTTAAAAGGCTTCTCTAGACAGGCGGTGTTAGACTTTACACGGGAGTTTAACCTGCCCTTGCTAAAACATATACTAAAAGAACTAGTGCGCCTATATAGTAAAAAGAACGAAATCTAGGCAGATACTAAAGTAGCTACACTTAAGCATGCAGGGGAAACTTTAGATGTTAAGGCTATTACTAAGCAGATTATAGCTAATAATGTAAAAGCTGCTAATTAAGAGATTACTAACCCTGCACTCGCTATAACGCAGATAATTACTACTAAGTAAAAGGCTACTAAATATAAGAAGTAGGCAGTAGTACTAAATAGTCTAAAGTTCTAACGGGATAATTTAGTAGACTTGCTGGCCTTTTACTAGATTACGGATGTAGACTACAAGTTCTTGCTAAATTAGATATTTAGAAAACTACTCTAATAGTAGCAGGCTTATGCTATTAAGTAGGCCTATAATATTTATAAGAAGAACTAGGGCCTAGGCGGCCTTTATGCTAACGCTATTAGGACAGGCAAAACCCTTATTATAAACGGCATTATACTTCTAGTAAGATTTACTTACCCTATTTAGCAGTGCCTAGATGTACTGTTAGGGGTAGCTAAAATACTATTTTCTAGACCCCTATATCTGCACCCTGTACATAATAGTCTATACTAACTATTCTTAGGATATAACTAAATAATGCAAACGCATTAAGGCTTAGGTATTAGAAAACCTACTACAACTGCTAGTAGCTAAGCTATAGCTCGTCTTTATGCCCCCTAGCCTAATTAACTAATTTGTAAAGGAGAGTAGGAGTTTCTCTATATTCTAGCGCATTGTTGTGTTTAGAGACACCTACTACACTAAATCCTATAGCATAACCTAAATTAACACCCTTCTAAACACATCCCTATACTTTAACCTAAATAATCCTAATAATGCCCGCACTATAATTATTATTAGCTAGAACACCTTTAATAATAGTTACGGCCTAACAGCGTTGTTAAGGCTAAAGCGTAAAGAGGAGGGCAACAAGTCCTTCTTATACCCTAAAGAATTAACTACCTATAAGCAGTGCCTAGAGAAGAAATAGGATAGCAACCTTAAGAGCTTAGCCTAAGGAGTAATTATTAATAAAGTTTAGTCTGCCTATTATAACTGTTTAGCGTTTTAGGCTATAGTTATATAGGTACAGCTAGATATAAAATATCTCTTTTCTAGCAGCCTAACTCTATAAGAAATCTGCGACCTTAGCGCCTTAATTACGCAGGTTAAGTTGCTAGAGCTTACGTAGTTAGCTAAGCGTAGGGATGCAACGCAAGGGTATAAGAAAGGTAATAATCTATATGTGCTACTAGATAACTATCCTGCTATTATATTCTGCGCTATAGTGCACTGCTTCTAAACGCACATCCTACTAAACAAAAACCTAAGCAAGGTTAAAAAGGGGAGACGCGCCTAGCTATTCCTAGAATACTACCTACTGCGCTAGGATTATTTATTATCCTATTCTATTAGGACAAAGTATACTATCGCGCGCAATATGCTAAAGCTGTATAATTACTAAATTAAAAAGGCCTTCTCTCCTACTGCGTATACGCTATATAAGCGTTTCTTAGAGAATTAGAAGATAAGGATAATAACTATTATAATTAACGCAAATAGGAAGAAGGGTAAGGCTGTGCTAAACCCTTAGTCTATTTAGGCGCTCTCTCTTTTAAACTTCTGCCCTCTATTTAGATATTTAGACCTTCCTAATCTAGAGTAGGAAAAATTAAACCTAGAGCGAATAAAGGTAAAAGAGATCTCTAAGGCAGCTAAGAAAAAGGAAAAGGCCGCCTAAAAGGCATAGGGAAAAAAGACTAAAGGGAAAAAGGTGCGCATTAATCCTAAGGCTAAATATAATAATGCTATAGGTATTACTAGCATGCATAATAACAGTGTAGATGTCTTAGAGAGTGTAGAGGTCTGCAAGCGTACCTCTAAATATAAGTGTTGTCCCTCGCCTCCTTAGGGGCAAATAAAATACTATTTCAGCCACCCCTATATATGTAGAGCCGCACTAACACCACGCAGGGGTGCCTTACCTTAATAAGACTAGCTAGGAAGTTAACCGCAATAAGAACAGCTAGTTCTAAGAAAACTTACCTATATATAAGGAAATGCCTACTATTAGCAAGGACCTCCTACGCATGTAATAAATCTTTAAGCAGGTAGTTAAAGAGGGATGCACAGAGCTTAAGAATATTAACTAGTAGGATATAAAGGTAGCCTCTAATAATATAGTTATCTAGAAGCTCTGCGCGTTCTCTCCTAAGCTAGCGTTATTCTTTAGCCTAGTAGCAGAATACAGCCTCCTTAAGGAAGAGAAGATTAGTGCTTAGTTCTAGTACCTAGTTCTCTAGGACATTATGCAGGAAATCTGCATTACGACTAGCATTACCTATTGTATAATAGACGCGACTAGCAGCGCAGAATACAGGCGCAAAGCCTAAGTTAACGTTAACAACCCTAATATCTACTTTAACGTACTCCTAGCCTTAATTAAGGTAGGTAGGACTAGGCTTAATCTTTAAGCTAATATGCGGGTAGCCTTCCTGTTTAATTTGCCTAATTTAACTAAGGAGTATAACTAGTTAGCAGGCTAGTTTTAGCGCCTTAGGCAGGTCTTAGAAGTTTCTATATTTATGCTAGTTATGCACGATATAATAGATAGGAGACGCTTATAGTAAGTTATTAGCCTAGTAGAGGGGTTTAGAAATACTATTTTTAATACCCCTAACAGATATTATACACGGCATATATGTGCTAATATAAAACACAGACGCTAGTACTCTGCTTCTATAGATAAGGAAAGCTTGCTTATATTACACGCTAGGGCTGTTAACGCAGAGACTAACGCTGGCTTTGCTAACTGCAATAGGGATAACTTCCTTAAAAAGCATATCTTTATTAGTAGAAAGTGTGTCTACGCTAATTTAGAGGAGGGTAAAGCAGCAATAGAGAAGATGTAAGAAGAGAGGAAGGAGGGCCCAGACTAGACTCTAGTCTAGCTAGCTAAAGAGGTTGCCTTAGAGGCTTTGATTGCTTAGTATATGGCGGAGGTTATCCCTCTTCTAGGAGGCTACTAACGCAACGCTAGGCTTAATCTAGCTAAGCTAGTGCGTAATAAAGCTAGATATAGAAAACTTCTTACTAAGGGACAGAAAGAGATTAAGGAGAGTTTAGTTAGAAACGTACGCCCTATTATCCCCGCTCTTTAAGATTTAGGCTTAATAGACCTTAACTTAGTGATTATGCCAGACGCTTAAACTAGGAATAGGCGCTGACGGCCTAGTAAAGCCGCACCTGCACCCCTAGCCCTTATCTTCCTAAAGCGCAAGAGGCGTTAGGAGACCCCCCCTAACACCCTAGCTCCCCCTGCCCTTCTAATAGGTAGTCCCCCTTCTAAAGGCATAATATCTCTAGTTGCCGCCTAGATAAGCACTATAGGGCAGATTATTTACCCTAATAAGGCCTATTATATAAGCCTTACCCTATATAAAAAGGGTAAACTTACCTTAAAACTAAACTGCGCACGCTAGGCTGCTAGTCTCCTGTCTATTAGGTTTAACTAGATAATGCAAGAAATTAATAATAAGTAGGAAAACCTTTAGAAGGCTAGTGCTGTTGCGGGGCCCTTTAATAGTTGACTAGCTAAGATGCTACGTAAGAACAGGAGACAGGCTAAGAAAGTAGTTACGGAGGCAGCATTAGTAAACAAGGAGAATAAACACCTAGATATAGGGGAGGGACAGATTAAGGATAGGGAGGTTAAATAACTTAACTAGGACTTAGAGGAGATATCCTTGCTAGTGTTTAAGTAAGCAAGGCTAAACTTGTTTCCCTATCTAGTTGTTAGAGGTTCCCTAGATAGTATTTATACTACCCCTATAGGGCGCTTCTAGTGTGTACTATTAAGCAAGCTAATAGCAGTGCCTCCTGCTTTAGAAGGTAAAGAGACAGTAGCCTAAATAGGATATTAATGCCTAGCGTAAAGAATAAATAATTAGGGCAGATGTTCCTTTCCCTAAGCCTCTATATTAATTTACCCGTGCTAATAAGGGAGATAATTAGGCATGCTTCCTGCGGCGTGCGCTCGTGCATAAACCCCTAGATTTTAGATACTCCTACATATAATTACGTTTATATATAGTCCTTCTATATATATTCGCCTTAGTTATTGCATTTATATACATAAATATACAACTATAGATAACACAGATAAAGAATAAGATAGAGGTAATAAGGCACTTAGAAAGAGGGTAGGCGCCCTACGGCTCTATACCCCTGAAGAGGCAGCAGCGAGAAAAGCGCAATCTAGCAAAGCAAGCGTATACAGGGCTAGAAGAGCAGCGAAAGAAGCATAGTTAGGCAGCAGTTAAGGTATAATTAGCAAACTAAATACTTAACCCCTCTGCAGCTAATAAGATAATTAACTTACTATGCGTAGGTAATGCCCTTAACATCGTGTTCTATAAACCCCCTAATACCCTAGACTAATCTTACGTAGGACTATCTTTAGGTATTAACCTTTACACTGCTAGACGCAGTTCTATTATTAAGCTAGTTAGATATAATAGGGGCGTTAGCTAGGTTATTATGCCTAGGATAAGTAAGCCGTCTGTTCCTATTAACTAATCTTACCCTTAGAGATTTAATACAGAGCTGCTAGTATTAGCCTATAGCCCTGTTGTCCCTTCCCCTTTGCATATTTTTAGTATGTCGTGCCTCTCTTTTCATGCCCTCTTAATATCCGTCCTATAGAGGTACTAGAAATAGTATTTCTAACACCCCTAATAGCCTTATAGCCTACACGTTATATAGACGGCAATAATAATACTTACAACCTGTTAGACCCTAACGCGCCTCTTCTTACCTTAACCCCCTAAACAGTAGGCCCCCTTTATAATAAGCCGTCCGCCTTTAAAACCCTCCTATAACTTAGTAATGCGTTACCGCCTATAGAAGGGCTAGTAGCTTTAGCACTAGTGTTACTACTAGTAGAAGAAGGAGTAGTAGAGCATTTGCCTAACTCGCCTAGCCCTATAAGGTCTATATTACCTATTATTCCTAAAGCTATACTAATATCCTCTTCTCTAGAGTCTAGCTAAGGGCACATTAACCCTAAAAACATAGGCAAAGACAACAGTTCCTAAGATAATGCTAATAGTAATCTATATGTACTAGAGGATATAGACGCTGTATTAGGTATAGAGGAACTACCTACTACCCTAGATGCAGAGGAGCTAACAGACTAGACACCTTAAGATAGTCTTAACTGCATTTGCCTATGCTTCTCTAATATATGCGTATGTAATAGTTACTAGTTAGCAAACAGCGCGTCCCTATTAGAGATAATAACTTTAATCTAAGACCGCATTAGGCCCCTAACTAAACAGTACCTATACTCCTTCCCCCTATTAACCCTGCCCCTGCTCCTAGGCAGCTACAAAGACAGCCCTTTATTTATTAACTAGGAGGCACTGCTTACTAGTGTTACTCTTGCGCCTAATACTAATAACCCTCTAACCCTTAGCTTCTAGAAGTTAGAGAACGCTGTGCTAGAGGCTAGGTAGGGTAATATCTCTAGTAATTTTAACGTAGACAGCGTTATCTTCCCTATTTCTTTATTAGGCGCGTTTTAGAATAATGTAGAGTAGTCCTTCTAGCTAGCCTTTATAAAGGGAAAGCTGCCTAACTAATACATTTAACTTCCTAGCATTAAATTGCAAAAGAACAAGTGCCTTTTCCTCTGCAAGGACGGGTCCTACAAGTGCTATATATATTTTCCTAAAATACTATTAGACTATATAGACGGCACTAGCTATATAGTATACTTGCAGTTGCAGCATCTTAATAATTTTATGCATGCTATATAGACTAACCGCGTTATTATACCTAGTTTTACTGCTGTGTTTAGCACAACCTATCTCTACTATTACCTAGGGCTATTTAAGGAGGTGTAGAGTAAGGCTAATGTTAAGAGCAAGATATTGCTAGACTAGCAGCCCCTTAATTACGTAGATATCTAACTGCCTATGCTATACTATAAGCTGGCGTTATTATAGGAGTCTATTTACTATTATAGTAGTAATGTGCCTAGAAGTCCTTTAAGGGATACTGCGTTCTATAATCCTAGCCTTGTCGTATTAAATTATAATATAAAGCTATTTAGGTTTAATAAGATTAGTAGCTTTAATAAGGTGCAGTCTGCTTTCCTTAAACACTTTAATTACTGCTTTAATAGCTAGTACTATAACAGATCTACCTTCTAGCTTAACTTTAGACTTAAGCGTGTTCTAACACACCCTAGAATAACACTTCTTTAGAAGAGTTTATGTAACAAACAGTAGGCCTCCTACTATAGGCTATTAAAGGTTGTTGCATATCTATAGGCTGGCACTTAAGCTAGGAGTATAACTATAGAAACGCGGCCTAGTAATCTGCTATAATAAGAAGGTGTTGCGCACGCAAAGGCGTATAATCTAAACAAGGAGCAGTTTGCTACGCCTTATAAAGGTGTCTATCTGTTTAAAGATCCTCTTTTTAAAGCTTTAGCGTATAGTTAAAAGCTATTACAGCAGTAGGCAACTGTAAAGTACTGCTACTACTAGAGCTCTACGCTAGTACTTAAGGTTTTACAGAAGTACTAGCTGGCTATAAAGAGCTAGCTATGTTACGTTCTATAAAACTCTAATAGATCCTTTAGAGACTGCTATAAGACTTAGATAACTCTTGCACTCTTTAACTAGATCTAGCCTAAGCACGTAGAACACATAGATAAACCCCTTCCTACTAAACTCTATCCTCTGTTTGCTAGGAGGGAGGATCTATAGCCTTATTAGAACTACTAGACACTGTTTACTAAGGATGTAAACTACTTCTAGATAGTAGAGTACAGTTGCTGGATTCTGTTAGGAGAACAGCTTATAATAGCTGTAAAGACGTCTCTAAAGAATATTAATATGCAAGAGTTAAACGGGCTAATAGCGTCTACTGCTACTTAGTGTCTACGCTAGTCTCTTAGTTGCCTAAACCCTCTCGCAGAACCTAGCATATAGCTAGGTAAACGCCTATCCTAGGGCCGCTAACGCAGACTATAACAGCAGCAATAAGGGCTAGATCTAGGATATATAGTCTAAGATTTTAGCATAATGTAGATACCCTACTGCCTTACTACGTAGGGTAGTTCTGTACTAATATTTTGTATCTATTACTTCCTGCATCTAGACGTAGGGTAGAACTGCATAAATAGTGCCCTAGGGATTACACAGCGTGCACTTAGTTAAAAGATAAAAAAGGCTAAGCTTTAGGAGTATATACTTAAGAGGATCTAAAATTATGTTAGCTTTTAAGGCTTAGAGGGTGTTATTAAGGAACAGTAGTAAGGGCTTATAGTAGCCCTTACGCAGCTCTACATCTAGCTATATATTACAGCTATATAGGAGATAGTAAAGAACTGCTAGGCTGCAGGGCTGCCTAAAGGCACAGCTGTTAATTAGTCTAAGTTTTAACATGCGGCAAAGGTTTTACAGAAGGCAGCTGCTAGGCTTAAAATTCTTACATAGCACTAGGTGCACACCTACCTTATTACTAATTTCTGCCTTAACTCCCTAGACATTGCATACGTTAAATTAGGGATAGTCTTAAAACACTTTACTTTATAGACAGATAGTTTATAGGGCGGGCAGGTTAGGCCTTTATTTAGTGTTAGGCTAGGTAGTATAGCTGTACTAATGCCAGATTTTGTGCAGGGCTTAGCTTAGTATACAAAGTACGTAGAGGTAATAGAGCTATTATCTACCTGTATTCTAGATGCAGAGCTTCTATAATAGATAACGGACTTTAGGGCTATCCTTTATATAACAGCGCTAGGCTATATCTAGGCTATGCCCGCCTATAATAAACAGAAACTAGCTACCTTATCTGCAGTTAGGAATAGGAATAACTCCTAAACTACGAGAGATATACGCTTATAGTAATCTGCGCTTACACGAACTAAGTAGTAGTTTCTACGTTTTAATAATAGGGACAGTGCATTCCTAGAAACAGGCCTAGGTAGCAAGCTACTATAACAGGCTAGTGCAGGAAAGACTTAGCACATCTATTATATATAGGATAGATAAAATCAGGTCGATTTTATCTATTTTCTGGCCCGTGCACGGGTTTTTTTTAGTCAATTTCATCCCTACCTTCTAGTTGATTTCAGCCTTGAATGTTAATTTTGTTTTGGCTACAAGGTTAATTTTGTTTCCAGCAGGTTAATTTTGCTCTAGTAACCCTACTAGATTTAGTTCTAGAAGTTAATTTTGTTCTAGTAACCGTACTAAATTTGTTTTTAGCAGTTAATTTTGTTCTAGTACCCCTACTAAATTGTTTCTAGAGGTCAATTTCATCGCAGGCAACGGGGTTAATTTTATTACAGGCAACAGGTTAATTTTATTGCTGGCACTAGGTTAATTTTGTGCTGGCAACAGGTCAATTTCGCGCTAGCACTAGGTTAATTTCGTGCTGGCACTAGGTTAATTTGTGCTGGCAACAGGTTAATTTTGTGCTAGTAATAGGTTAATTTTGCGTAGGCAACGGGTTAATTTTGCGCAGGCAACGGGGTTAATTTTATGCTGTAAACCTGACTAAATTTGCTTTTAGAGGTTAAATTTGTTGCAGACAACTAGGTTAAATGTGCCTCTTAAAGTCAATTTCGTCGCATGCGACTTAGTTAATTCTGTTTAGCAAAG
Source organism: Pleomassaria siparia CBS 279.74 (assembly GCA_010093715.1). Taxonomy (NCBI): domain Eukaryota; kingdom Fungi; phylum Ascomycota; class Dothideomycetes; order Pleosporales; family Pleomassariaceae; genus Pleomassaria; species Pleomassaria siparia. Next base: position 53,399 of record MU005764.1, on the reverse strand, counting down.
TCAAATTTGTCTAAGCTAACTATGTTAATTTTGTCCTAGGGACTACATTAAACTAACTAACTTATAGAAGTCAATTTTGTCGCATGCTACCTAGTTAATTTTATCGTAATTAACTTAATTAAATTTGCCTAGCTAAGTCAATTTTGTTGTATACTATTGGGTTAATTTCGTCTAAAACAACAGCGTTAATTCTGCAAATCTGGCAAAGTTAAATCTGTCTAAAGTAACTAGGTTAACTCTGCCTAAGAGACTGTAGTTAATTGCGCTTAAATTAACTTAATTAGTTTCGTCTAAAGAAGTTAATTTTGTAGCACTTAACCTAGCTGATTTTATTGCATAAGACCTGGTTAAATATGCCTAGAGGAGTTAATTCTGCTAATTTGCACTAGCTAATCTCCTTGCGCTCAACCTAGCCTGCATAAGTAGTTGACTCTGTCTACAGCAACCTAGTTAATTTCGTCCTAAGAAGTTAATTTTGTTCTATTTAACTTAGCTAATTTTGTCTTCTTTAAGCGGGGAACTTTGGCCTTCTAGCTAATATTTATTTACTAACTTTGTCCTGTCTATTTAATATTACTACACTATCTAACTTTCTTCGTCCTAGGTTACTAGATCTACGCAAACTTCCTTTAGTTTAACTTTACTACTTACTTACAGTAGCAAAAGCAACAGCATAATACTAAAAGTATAAAAAGCGCTATAGTATAAAAGGCGCACAGCGCGTATATAAAAAGCACCTAAACAAACTACAGTAAGTATATAGGTAAACTAGAGCAGTAATAAACGTTATAAAAGGTAGGAGGTAATTTGCAGAGGGGGGTATCTTATAAGGCTAATAATTAACTAGGCACCTCTATAAGTTACGCGCTAGTCCGGCGGGACCTTAGCAGCGTAATCTTAGTAGGCAGTCTAGATCTAAATTACACGCGCTAAGGATACAAATAGTATTCTTGCGATTAAACTTACCTTATCTCTACTACCTCTACTACCTCTACTACTACTACTTAAACTTTATCTAACTTACAATTACAACCTCGCCTACAACCTCGTCTACTACCTTATCTATTACCTTATCTGCTATATTATCTACTACCTTCTTTACCTGCTATATTACCTACTACCTTTGCGCATTATATAATTACTATTACAATATTATAGTTAACTATTATATAGGTAAGAGAGCAGCGTCGCAAAGCAAACAACCTAGTACTAACACTGCAACAGCATATTACACATACCTAGGTAAGACTCCCTCTACCCTATTACAACCTAGCTAAACAACCTCTTAGAGAGGAGGACTAACGCGCGCAACTAATAGCCTTTTAATTACTACTAATATACTATAGCTAATATTGCCCTCTAACCCCTCTGCTACTGCCTGTTTAAGCGCTCTATTAGTAATATTCTACTTAGTAAGGAATGTCTTGCGTAATAGGTTAACTTTAGTCGCGTATGTCCCCTAGGCAATATTTGCATCTTATAGGCTAACTATCTACTACAGATTACTACACCGCTTACCTACAACGCCGTAACTATTAACACCCCTACTTAGCCTCTCCTACTGCTACCCCTAATAGAACTCTAAGACAGCCTTAAGTTCTTTGCTAAGTATAATTTTACTATTAAAGACAAGGCCTGGTAATTAAAGATAGTTTAGTAGAACAAGCAGGACACCGTTGTAATTAGAACTACTGCCAGCGGAGATAAGCTGTAGTTAACGCTTATCTACTAATATTATTAGTCGCGCCTAGAGGTTATGTGCTAGCTGCTAAACAATACCTACGACGGTAATCTTCAGGCTAGTAAGTACGTTCCTGTGCTAATAACAGCTAATGCCCAGCCTAAGCATGCTAATCCTACTATTAACCGCGCTAATTAATCTACTAGAGCAGGCGATATCTATAAGTAGGCCCTAGCTTTTAATGTTAGCAGCAGCGGAAAGAACGTCGTGTTAGTAATAAACTTCCTCCTAACAAAGATAAAGGCTTTACACCCTTATGCCCTAGATAATAAGGACACTAACAACTCCCCTTTTATGCTAATCTACCTAGACGTTATTATTATTAATTAAGGGGTTAAGACATAAAGGTTGTTTAGCTGTAAGCTTCCCCTTAACTAATTTAGAAAAGACTAGATAGAGGGGTGCTAGGGCAGTGCAGTATGTAGACATTAATGTATAATTTAATTACCCTACGTTTGCTAGACAGTGTAACTTTTATTATAAATCTCTTGCTCTATGTTCTAAACTACTAAATAGGCAAACTTCGCGGTTTACTCTCCTTTCTAAAACCTAGAATACGCTTAATAAATAACACTAATAGACCTTAATCTAGCTTGTAAGGTATCGCCCTATTTGCGCAATTATAACGTCCTAACTGTTTCTATAATAGTATAGGATCTCCTTCTAGTTACTTAGGGTAAATAGCCTCTACCCTTCCGCGTTATCTTGCGTAAGTATTAGCGTTAATAGAGGCACTGCCTATAGTTTCACACAGTGTGTATTAACGGCCAGGTTATCCTTTTACATATCTAGTCTACCTAGTGTTACCCTTAGCCTTATTAACTAGAGCGTCGTAGGTAAACGCGTATCTGTTAACAAGTGTCTTACCCTAGATGCCAGCGTCCTACTAAGTAATAACCTTAAGGCTAGACAGCGTAGTAATTACTACTGCAGGGATGCTAGTAACCTTTACATCCTTTACAACTGCTAATACTATTAGAGCATAGGCAGGCGCATTATACGCGTATAATCCTATAATGCCCTTAGTTAAAGAGGCCTACACCTTATTCCTAGCCTTATTAAACCTAAGAAGTATACTATAGAGCAGGTTTATGCTAGCCCTAGACTTGCAAGCCCTCTGCGCAAATAAGAAGGTGTCCCTCTTACGTAAGCAGTTAACGTTACTATCTATAGGGACTCCTTTATTAGGGCTAGTGTTAAGATTGCACAGCTTAGCGTGCGTAGGCATAGCAATCTTGTCTTAGAGAAATAATAGTAAGCAGACTGCAGATAACACTATTTATAAGGTAGCAGTACGCTTAGCTAGATCTTATTTATGTTCTCCTAGTAAGGGACCTTAGATAGATTAGTAACGTACACTAAGGGCGTGCTAAAGAAGATAGATATAGTAGTTAAAGTTAACAGGGAAGAATATGTGTGTAAGCGTAGAAGGGCAGAGAGAGTACTCTTGTATACTACGTAATTACACACTGCCCTGCTTGCTAAGATTATATACCTAATTACGCGCGCCTGTAGACAAACCTAAGCAGACGTACTATGCATAAGTAGACCTTAATAGCAGTGCGTAGGGTCTAAGAACAGCGCATAGGGTTGCTTATACCTACCCCTTACGTGTCTCCTCCTTATTACTTCTACACCTTACACATGTTCTACCCTTAAAGGCGCACTTTCTCTATATAGATGTAGAACGCCTAAAATACGTCTGCGCTCTATAGGCCTCGCCTTTTAGATTATTAAATCTAAAGCCTACATGCTTTCCTTCTAGGCATCCCTTAATAGAATAGAATATAAATAACTATTATTTATGTTACTACTGCAGCCTGTTAAACAGTATAGATAAAACTCCTATAAGTTAGCTTGTTAAGTATTAAAGTAAAAACTCACATGCCTTCCTCTTAGATATTCCTTAGAGGAGAAAACACAAACATATAAATATAATGTTTATGTTCTTAAATAGTAAAGCTAAAACTCCTATAGGTTAGCCTGTTAAGTATTAAAGTAAAAACCTACATGCCTTCCTCTTAGATATTCCTTAAAGGGAGAAAATATAAATAATATAACGTTTATGTTCTAGTTACAGCCTGTTAAATATTAAAGCTAAAACTACTATGCTATCCTTAAGGGAACCTAGTCTCTTAGCCCTAATAGGTCTAGAAGTCCCTTAACGGGAGAGAACATAAACAACATAATGCTCTTAAGGTTTAAGATAAAACTGCATAGGTTAGCCTATTAAACGCTAAAGTTAGACCCCTATGCTTTCCTTAAGGGAATCCTTTCCCCTAACAGATCTAGACATTCCTTAAGCAGAGAGAACATAAACAACATGCTGTTCTAAAGATTTAAGATAAAGCCGCATAGGTTAGCTTATTAAATGCTAAAGTTAAACCCCTATGCTTTCCCTAAGGGAATCCTTTCCCCTAACAGATCTAGACATCCCTTAAGCAGAGAGCTTTAGCTTAAAGACATAGCATTACGCGTGCATGCTTAAGAAGGTAGGGTTAGCAGAACAGGTCCTACAAAGGTATAGCTAAAGTAGGCATATTATTTTAGAAAACTAAGAAGGATAGTCTTTTCCTATATGTATCTACTAAGGTGCTGTATACATATAGGAAGGAAAGACAACGCTGCTAATAGCAAGAATGCATAGCTACGCATTATAATGTTAGAGTAGTTATATATATAGACTACATATAACTACTCTGTCTTTAGACAGTACTACGTTATAGCATGCATAGCTATGCCTGCTATATATAATATAAAACTAAAGATAACTAGAATATATACTGCTAAAATATTGCAAGCATCTTATAATATCTGTAACTCCTCCTGTTTAGCTATGCGTAGATATCTACTCTTACGCTCCTACAGCGCATACACTAAGGCATAGCAGAGAAGCCTCTATCCTACTAAACTTCTTATTAACGTATGCATAGGCGCGATATAGAGCCTACTAGAAAGTTATATAAAGACAAGATCTAATATCTCTCTACTATGCGCTGTTAATCTAGCTACAACTACAATTGCGCACTACTACTCCTCTCTTACTTACTATTACTACCTTAACTCCTACCTCTACGCCTACTCTATATTAATAATACTAATTAACCTTTAACTATAAACAGCCTTATAATTATGCCTATAGTATATCCTGCTGCTTATTACAGTTTATTCCCTGTTGCGCGCAATCTTTAAGCAGTAAAGATAAGTGTAGGCTTCCTCCTGCTACAGCGCAAACACTGTATATAGGTAATACTAATACTACGTATAGCACGAGGTTGTAATACCTACTACTAAAGAGCTCCGCTATATTAACAAAGACAACAAGATAATTAAGAAGCAAGTGTCTAACCCTAACAAAATTGCATATATTAACTACGCAATGGAGTACCTGTATAAGTTTACGTAGTTACAGCGCGCTTAACTATCTAGGGCCTATACTAATAAGTATAACAGCATGTTTATTAGGTATACTAAATTTAGGAGCTATATCTAGGCGTCTGTAGTAAAAATGCTGCAGGGTAAGGTCCTGTATAATGCGAAGGATCGCGTTATAATCTAAGTTATAGTTGTAGTTAATATAATAAATATACTATCTTTTAACTGTATAGTATTGTACAAGTTATTAGATCTTAACTATATAGCAGCTTAGGATAGCGGAATCCTAGGCAACACGCTAGTAGAATAATATGCATTTATATACAACGCCCTTATAGAAGAGGCAAAGGAGTAATACTACGGCACTAGGATTAAGCCCTTTTAAGATATTAGCACTAATATATGTATTTAGACAGGTTGTTTTAAAGTTAATAACACAGAAACAGGGAAGATTTATAGTTATTACAGCTAAACGTTTATAATATAGACAGAGAAAATTAAAATATAAGCTAGGTTTCTTATGTCTATATCTAAAGGGGACTATAGGGAAGCACATAGTTATTACATGCATGTGTAAAGGAATTTAATATTTTATTACACCCGTGTTGCTGCACTAAGTCTAGATACACTTAAACTTTGCCTGCTCTACTAGTATATTATATGCAAATGCATACTGCTTAGCTAAGCTTCTACCTATAATACCTGCATCCTACGTTGCAACTACGTTAAGGCCTAAAGGTACACGCAGTATTACTATACGCACGCTGTTATTTATTAAGTTAATTACTACTACTACCTGTACTAATGCGCGATAGGGCGCGTCTGTTACAAAGTAGCTATTATATCCTTTAACTAGGGAACCCTATATCTCTTAACTAGTTAGGGTTGTGCCTAGGAATATTCTATGCAAGTAATTTATGCAAGCTCTAGACAGGTAAGCAGTAATGCCCTTATAGAAAGGGCTCTTCTTGCATAAGTTGTTAATAAAGGTAGGGTTATCTAGCCTGTAAATAGATTGTGTCTGCAGCGCGCAGAGCTTAGTATTAGTAGGCATAGTAACGTTAGCCTACAGGGAGAGTTAGTACTAAAGATCTTTACTAGTGCTAATACTTACACTTGTTTAGATAGTTTTAATTTGCTCCTAGCAAGGGAATAGACCTAAGGGCTAGGTAATTTGCATGTAGATAACAAGGTTACTCTGCATAGTAATTAATTAGATTATTAATGTTAATTTAGTTGTAGAAAGTAGAAGTAAGGTTAAGGAGGAAGAGCACAGAGGGAGCAGAAGAAGTATTCTTATACTATAGGCAAAGCACGTCCAGTGCATTTACCTAACCTTCCTACTAGCAGTAAATCCAACTAGGCAGCGGCCTACGTGGATAGCAGGCTAACTAGCATGCAGCTCTAAGGCGTAGACAAACAATATCTCCCTAATAGATAGCCTAATTAGTATATTAAACCTTTATATTAGGCAGCAGTACTATTCCTTTACTATTACAATATTACTTATAGAAGAAGAAAACTAGGGCTAAGGCTGCTACAGACGGGAAGGGTAAGTTACTATAGTTAAGCAGATAATACGTAAAGAATAATATTACTTATAGAAGAAGAAAACTAGGGCTAAGGCTGCTATAGACAGGAAGGGGGAGTTACTATAGTTAGGCAGATAATACGTGAAGATTCTCTAAGTTATATTAAGGGAAAGTACCTATCTACCTAGAAACCCCCCTTAGAGGGGTACACTGCTAGAGGATAGCCTACTCTACTACTTTATTACTGTCTACCCCTGCGCCAGGAGCTTTATTCTTAGTATCCCTTACCCTAATTTGTGTAGAGGAGTTACTAGTAGAGAGTATATTAGCAAGCAAGCAGTGCAGATCTATTAAATAGTTATTAGTAGTGCGCTGCGTACATAAAGGGTGTTATATAGACTTGCAAAGCCTATTAGTTTTAATAATGCTGTTATCCTAGCAAGAAATTATATCTAGACAATTAAGTTAACGCTATTAGCGTGTCTAAAGGCCTGTTTAAAGCACGTTAGCTTAGAATAATGCAAGCGCAGTAGTATATTACTTACAGTAAGCTCTTTACCTAAGCCCTTAGCACTGCTACTCTACGCAGGCATAGGAATAAAGGAATCGCGACTCTTAATACCTAGGTAGGAATAAAGGAACTGTAACTCTTAATACTTGCTTATAAAGGTCTCCTCCTAATTATAGTTTACAACTAGAAAGGTAGGAGGGTATAGGAAGCGTAAGTACAGACGCGTCTAAGATACGTATAGAGTAAAACGCACTTATTCTGCCTAAGAATAGAGTTAATTATTAAAGGTAGGAGTCTGTCTCGCGCAAATAGAATCCTAGGTAAAAAGATAGCCTACTTCTCCTAGGTGCAGGCGTATAGTAGCTCCGCTTTTAATCCTCTTCTAGCTATACGCATCCTGTGTTGTCCCTATAGGTTAGCAATTCTGTAGCAGGTCCTGTAATTGTTATATAATAGCAGGGTAATATCTTAAGCCGCCATTAGGATCTAGTGTAGCAGGTGATTAAGTACGGTAATATACGGGCAACTAATTAAGGTACTCCGTCTAGGCGCGCCAACGCAATATATAAAGGCCCGTAGGTAATAAATATAAAGCTATCCTAGTAATATTCCTAAGAGGCGTATAGGATATACAAAGATAATATATAAAGGTAATAGAAATCTAAGAGAGTAGTGTAGGAAGGACAGACACCTGCGTTATATAAAGATTACTATCTGTATAAGGTAGCGTAGATCCCCGTTATAGTTAGTACTATTTAAGGTAAATACTAGGGTTAATTAGAAAAACTATTAACTGCGCTACCTATTAATATACTATTTTATAGCAGTCTTAGCATGCCCTGTATTGCTATCTAGTTAGATATAATTTAGGTGCCGCGTAGCTGCTAAGATTAAGAACATAGCAGCCGCTATAATACACAATTAACTCTCTCTACTACGTCTAGTTAATTTACAGCTAATTTTAATACATCCTATCCTATGTCTAGTCTTACGTTACTAATTAGTCTTATACAGAGTGCAACGTTATACATGTACTACAGATTATATTTAAGGTTTATTAGGATTAACAGCATGTCGCAGGCTAATATTAAGTTCTATTACTTAAATAAGCACGTAGGGAGGTAGAGGCCTTAGGCGATTTAGCTACTGCGTAGCTGCTAAGATTAGGATTGCCCTTCTAGATAGGTCGTAGTTGCATACGCGGCCCTGCTAGTCTTAAATAAGGAAGAAGAGGGATATATTACCTGCTATGCTAAGCTTTAAAACGCAGGCGTAGACGCTAGACTATTACTAACTAGAGTACTGCTTAGACTATCTGCTATGCTGGCTAGGTTGCCCTGCAGAACGGCGTTAGGCTGCCCCTTATTACTCTCTTCCTCTTTAAACTGCTGTTTGCTATTAGGATCTTAGGTCCTGTAGCCGGGTTAGCTTTTACTGCGCTTAAAAGCCAAAGAGAGACTTACAAGAGAAACAAGGTAAACAGTTAGGTTATCTACGGTAACAGGGCAAGGTTCTCTAAGAAGGTAAACTTAGGAGGCGGCGCGCTTTCCTCTATGCAGGCTAGAAATAATAGCTCTATACGTTTTGCTATTATTATTACGT
>MU005764.1:31060-44007 GCA_010093715.1 Pleomassaria siparia CBS 279.74 | reverse complement strand
AAACCTCCTATACCTCTGCTCCTTATTTAACAATCTAGCAGGTGCCTTTGCGTTTTCCTAATCTTATAAATTTACTACCGCCTGCGCCAGGTTTAGGTTAATCTTATCTACAAGTGCCTTATTTAGGGCACGCGTAGTCTTCTCCTTTAGGGCGCGCTTTCTCTTTACTCTACAGGGCTTAGGTTTACTACTGTCTGCTGCCGCCTCTACCTAGACGCTAATTGCCGCCTAGTCTAACGCACGCTCCTAGTCAGCCTCCCGTTTAAGCTCCTTATAGAGCTCTTTAATTACCTGCAGAATAGTCTTGTGTAACGCCTGGCAGTATATCTACTACAGCGCGTTATCTAGGTTCTACGCAAAGAAGGCCTATATAGGCTAAGACTTATCTAGTAACTGTAAATAACATCTAATCTGTAACTTGCGTAGGGCATTATGCAAAGTTTATACTAAGCTTAACTAATCTTTATTAGTAGTAACGTCTTAAGGTTATATATCTAGGGTTGCTTTAGGCGGCATATTAAGTATAAAGTAGTACGTAGGAGGGTTAGTTACGCGCTCTTACTATAGTCAGAAACCTAAAAGTGCTAATGTACGCTGCTAAGCACGCTAGCAATTCGCAACAACGTTAGTAAGTATGCCTTAAGCAGGGGTAGGTATAGTAAGGCTAAAGGCAGATATAGTAAGACGTATTTCCTATAAAATTATTTATTTTCTACACCTTTACTTGTTGCTTCTACTATAGCAGCTATTAAACCTATCCTACACCTTAGCATAGATCCTACCCTAGACCTTAGGGTTATATTTTGCATCTACTACTAATACTGTCTTCTACCTAGTACCGTTTCTAAGCATTTTACAACCTTACACGTGTCTAACGTTACGCTAGTAAAGAGAGCAGAGATGTAATAATAAGTTAACTGTATTAGTAATAGGTTATACTAGACCTTTACTAATATATAAGTCCTAACAGAACCCTATCCTATTATAAAGGGCATTAAGGTATACAACTAGTCCCTAAAGTACACCGCGTATAGCTACATTACAGCATATAATAGTAAAGAAGCAAGTATAAAGAGCTACCTCTGCTAAAAACACAACATCTACTACCTATACAGTAGCCTATAGTCTACACACTAGGAGGTTATTATAAGCTAACGCTTATTCTGCAGCTTAGCATGTAGGGTGCAAATAATAGTGTCGCTGGCTAGCTACTTTAAGGTCTACTACCTGCCTATAGTAAGTAATACACAAACGACGGCTACTAAATATAAGAGTACAGAGGCTACTCCTTAGCTAGCTATACAAAGCCTAGTTAAAAGCGTGCAAGCAGAGTATCTTAAGGGCGAAGAAGAAGTCTAGGCTAATAAGAGGAGGCTTAGTCGCGTTATCCCCCTCCCTAGTAACAGGCAAACTAACCTATACCTTAAGTATATATAATTCTAGGAGTGCATTGCTAGTATAGATTAGGCTGTTATTTACTAGTATACTGTACCCTCTAAGGACCCTATGCTGTAATATCTTAAAGCTATAGTAAAGAGCATAGTGCTTATATACTAGCATAACGTGCAGGCAACGTTGTAATAGGCCTATATTAGGCTTATATAAAAGAACTGCACCTACGTTCCCCTCTAGCTACTAGTTTACTACTAAGCGTTTAACCTTTAGCATAGCCTAACGCTAAGTAAGGTGTTTACCTTCTTCTTCTAGCTCTACGTTAATAATCTCCCTTATCTAGCTATACTTAAGGTAAACCTGCAGTAATAACATGCGTAGGCTGCCGTTAAGCAGTATATAGTTAACTGCAATAATAGCTATCTACAAGTTAGTACTAAACACGTGCAAAGGGACCTTAATAACTTTAAACAGCTCTGCTATAAGTTCTAGCTGTTGCTTATTAAGCAGACGTTAATTGCTAGCGACTTTAAGTTTGCTCTTATCACCGCCCTAGCCTTTATTGCCGTGTACCCTAAGCAGGACTAGTTCTAGGAGGCGTATAATTTCGCAACTAACCTAGCTGTAATTAAGAAACTTGCCTAGTTTGCCGCGTGCTAGCGGCTGTAGGATTAGGGCGCACAGTTACAGGCAGACGAGCGACTAGTCCTAACTAACAACAGCAGCACTAGCTATAAGGAGGCAGGCAACCTAATAGACAAACAGGGCGAGGATAAGACAGAGATAGACTACCGCGCTGCTAATAATAAGTTCAAGCAGTAGATCTATAGCTATCTTACTACTAAGTACGCAACGCCTATAGCTTAGGTAATTACTACAACGCACTATATTAGCTAATTTTGCTATAGGGAGACGCTTAACGCCTTTATATAGTAGCATAGTAACACAGTTACCGTACGCAACGTGTTAACTACGTTTAACAAGTATACTGCTATAGTCTAGCAGCTTTAACACAGGCTAGAAGACGTGCTGCTGCAGCTTACCTTTTTAGAGAAGCTTAGAGACCTTCCCACTATTCTATAGGATAAGCTGCGGGATAACCTATCTAACTAGGTCCTATACTACAGTCCCTTTACAGCAGACTAGCCTACCCTTACGCACAGTTCCTACTTTATACTAGATTAGATAACTAAGGCAGGCACTGTTAAACTAGCAGTTATAATATAACGTAATAAGTACGCAAAGGTAGAGCATTATAGAGAGCTAGCCTATACCCTCTATAACCTGCTGTTCTAAGTTATGTACTTTACTAGCAGTCTCCCTAGCCGCCTTACTAAACTAGCAAGCATCTAACACGAGAACACAGTTAATAATAGGATCTAAAACCTATTTATCTTTAAGCGCTACGTTACTGCCGTGCTATACTACTATAAGGGCTATAACTATAATAAGTTACTAAAGATAATATACTAATTCCTACTATATTAGGTAGGTAGTGTGCTCGTGTAGTATCTGTAGCTAGTGCGGCTATTTATAAAGGTCTTAACATAATCCTAACTAAAGGACTAGCGCACAGCACACTATTACACTATACGCAGCTCCTTTATCTAGCTAGCAGATAATAGGCACTAGCATATTAATTCTAGGACGTTTGCAAGCAGTTTTAGGCGCACTACTAAGAAACACCTTAGTTATTCCCTAGGGCTAGCCTTTCTGCGACACCTGCTTACGGCCTTTGCAAGGAGGAACAGGGGCAGCAAGGGGCAAGGCCTGCATGTCCTTAGCCCTAATAAAGTCCTTAACTTTATTAACTAGGCTAACGCTAACAGTTGCAAAATATAAGCTAGGTATATAGTAGTAATAGCTAAGGCAGTCTATGCGCTGTAGTTGCAGCTTGTCTTTTAGTTACGCTTTATAACGCCTAAGGCCTACTTAAAGACCTCTATAGAATAGTACTCCTAACTCAGCTTTAATAAGGTAATTAAGGCAGACGACGCTGCTACCTAGGAAGTGACTAGGCTCTCTATTATATATAGGATAGATGAAATCAGGTTAATTTCATCTATTTTCTGGCCCGTGCACGGGTTTTTTTCAGTTAATTCCATCTCTACCTTCTAGTTGATTTCGGCCTTAAATGTTGATTTTGTTTCGGCTACGAGGTTAATTTTGTTTCCAGCAGGTTAATTTTGCTCTAGTAACCCTACTAGATTTGGTTCTAGAAGTTGATTTTGTTCTAGTAACTGTACTAAATTTGTTTTTAGCAGTTAATTTTGTTCTAGTACCCCTACTAAATTATTTCTAGAGTTTAATTTTATTACAGGTAATAGGGTTGATTTTATTGCAGGCAACAGGTTGATTTTATTGCAGGCAACAGGTTAATTTCGTGCTGGTACTAGGTTAATTTTGTGCTAGTAACGGGTTGATTTTGTGCTAGCACTAGGTTGATTTTGTGCTAGCAACGGGTTAATTTTATGCTAGTACTAGGTTAATTTTGTGCTAGTACTAGGTTAATTTTGTGCTGGCACTAGGTTGATTTTGTGCTGGCAACGGGTTAATTTTGCTTTTAGAGGTTGAATTTGTCGTAGACAACCAGGTTAAATGTGCCTCTTAAAGTCAATTTCGTCGCATGCGACTTAGTCAATTCTGTTTAGCAAAGTCAAATTTGTCTAAGCTAACTATGTTAATTTTGTCCTAGGGACTACGTTAAACTAACTGACTTATAGAAGTTAATTTTGTTGCATGCTACCTAGTTAATTTTATCGCAATTAACTTAATTAAATTTGCCTAGCTAAGTTGATTTTGTTATATACTGCTAGGTTAATTTTGTCTAAAATAACAGCGTTAATTCTGCAAATCTAGCGAAGTTAAATCTGTCTAAAGTAACTAGGTTAACTCTACCTAAGAGACTGTAGTTAATTGCGCTTAAATTAACTTAATTAGTTTCGTCTAAAGAAGTTAATTTCGTAGCACTTAACCTAGCTAATTTCCTTACATAAGACCTAGTTAAATATGCCTAGAGGAGTTAATTCTGCTAATTTGCACTAGCTAATCTCCTTGCGCTTAACCTAGCCTGCATAAGTAGGCGACTTTGTCTACAGCAACCTAGTCAATTTCGTCCTAAGAAGTTAATTTTGTTCTATTTAACTTAGCTAATTTTGTCTTCTCCTAAGCGGTGAACTTTAGCCTTCTAGCTAACATTTAGTTACTAACTTTGTCCTGTCTATTTAATATTACTACACCGTACAACTTTCTTCGTCCTAGTTTACTAGATCTACGCAACCTTCCTTTAGTTTAACTTTGCTACTTACTTACAGTAGCAAAAGCAACAGCACGACACTAAAAGCATAAAAAGCACTATAGTATAAAAGGCGCACGCCGCGTATATAATAAGCACCTAAACAAAACATAGTAAGCATATAAGTAAACTAGAGCAGTAATAAACGTTGCAAAAGGTAGGAGGCAATTTACGGAGGGGGGCATCTTATAAGGCTAATAATTAACTAGGCACCTCTATAAGTTACGCGCTAGTCTGGCAGGACCTTAGCAGCGCGATCTTAGCAGGCAGTCTGGATCTAAATCGCACGCGCTAAGGATATAAATAGTGTTCTTGCAATTAAACTTACCTTACCTCTACTACCTCTACTACTAGTACTTAAACTTTATCTGACTTACAATCACGACCTCGCCTATAACCTTATCTACTACCTCGTCTATTACCTTATCCGCCCTATTATCTACTACCTCGTCTACTATATTATCTACTACCTTCCTTGCCTGCTATATTGCCTACTACCTTTGCGCATTATATTATTACTATCGTAATATTATAGTTAACTATTACATAGGTAAGAGAGCAGCGTTATAAAGCAAACAACCCTAGCGCTGACACTATAACAGAATATTACACATACCTAGGCAAGACTCCCTCTACCCTGTTATAACCTAGCTAAATAACATCTTAGAGCAGAGGACTAACGCGCGTAATTAACAGCCTTTTAACTACCTCTAATACACTATAGCTAACATTACCCTCTAACCCCTCTGCTACTACCTGTTTAAGCGCTCTATTAGCAATGTTCTACTTAGTAAGGAATGTCTTGCGTAATAGGTTGACTTTAGTTGCGTATATCCCCTAGGTAACATTTGCATCTTACAGACTAACTATCTACTACAGATTACTACACTGCTTACCTACAACGCCGTGACTATTAACACCCCTACTTAGCCTCTCCTACTGCTACCCCTAATAGAACTCTAAGACAGCCTTAAGTTCTTTGCTGAGTACGATTTTACTATTAAAGACAAGGCCTGGCAATTAAAGATAGTTTAGTAGAATAAGCAGGACACTATTGTGATTAGAACTACTGCTAGCAGAGATAAGCTATAGTTAACGCTTATCTACTAATATTATTAGTCGCGCCTAGAGGTTATGTGCTGGCTGCTGAACGACACGTACAACGGTAATCTTTAGGCTGGCAAGTACGTTCCTATGCTAATAACAGCTAATGCCTAGCCTAAGCATGCTAATCCTACTATTAACTGCGCTAATTAATCTACTAGAGCAGGCGATATCTATAAGTAGGCCTTAGCTTTTAACGTTAGCAGCAGCGGAAAGAACGTCGTGTTAGTAATAAACTTCCTCCTAATAAAGATAAAGGCTTTACACCCTTATGCGCTAGATAATAAGGACACTAATAACTCCCCTTTTGTGCTAATCTACCTAGACGTTATTATTATTAATTAAGGGGTTAAGACATAAAGGTTGTTTAGCTGCAAGCTTCCCCCTAACTAATTTGGAAAAGACTAGATAGAGGGGTGCTAGGGCAGTGCAGTATGTAGACATTAATGCATAATTTAATTACCCTACGTTTGCTAGACAGTGTAAATTTTATTATAAATCTCTTGCTCTATGTTCTAAACTACTAAACAGGCAAACTTCGCGGTCTGCTCTCCTTTCCTAAACCTAGAATACGCTTAATAAATAATACTAATAGACCTTAATCTAGCTTATAAGGTATTACTCTATTTGCGTAATTATAACGTCCTAACTATTTCTGCAAGAGTATAGGATCTCCTTCTAGTTACTTAGGGTAAATAGCCTCTACCCTTCTGCGTTATCTTGCGTAAGCATTAGCGTTAATAGAGGCACTGTATATAGTTTCACACAGTGTGTATTAACGGCTAGGTTATCCTCTTACATATCTAGCTAGCCTCTCTCTCTGCTAGTCTACCTAGTATTGCCCTTAGCCTTGTTAACTAGAGCGTCGTAGGCGAACGCGTATTTGTTAATAAGTGTCTTGCCCTAGATGCCAGCGTCCTACTAAGTAACAACCTTAAGGCTAGACGGCGTAGTAATTAACACTATAGGGATGCTAGCAACCTTTATATCCTTTATAATTGCTAATACTATTAGAGCACAGGCAGGCGCATTACACGCGTATAATCCTATAATGCCCTTAGTTAAAAAGGCCTACACCTTATTCCTAGCCCTATTAAACCTAAGAAGTATACTATAGAGCAGGTTTGTGCTAGCCCTAGACTTATAAGCCCTCTGCGCAAATAAGAAGGTGTCCCTCTTACGTAAGCAGTTAACGTTACTATTTATAAGGACTCCTCTATTAGGGCTGGTGTTAAGATTGCACAGCTTAGCGTGCGTAGGCATAGTAATCTTATCCTAGAGAAAGGATAGTAAGCAGACTGCAGATAACACTATTTGTAAGGTAGGACGTACGCTTAGCTAGATCTTGTTTATGTTCTCCTAGTAAGGGACCTTAGACAGATTAGTAACGTATACTAAGGGCGTGCTAAAGAAGATAGATATAGTAGTTAAAGTTAACGTAGAAGAATGTGTGTGTGAGCGTAGAAGGGCAGGAATAGCACTCTTGTACACTACGTAATTACATACTGCCCTGCTTACTAAGATTACATACCTAATTACGCGCGCCTATAGATAAACCTAAGCAGACGCACTATGCATAAGTAGACCTTAATAGCAGTGCGTAGGGCCTAAGAATAGCGCATAGGGTTACTTATACCTACCCCTTGCGTGTCTCCTCCTTATTACTCCTACACCTTATACATGTTCTACCCTTAAAGGCGCACTTTCTCTATATAGATGTAGAACGCCTAAAATACGTCTGCGCTCTATACGCCTCGCCTTTTAGATTATTAAATCTAAAGCCTACATGCTTTCCTTCTAGGCATCCCTTAATAGAATAGAATATAAACAACTGTTATTTATATTACTGCTACAGCCTGTTAAATAGTATAGATAAAACTCCTATAGGTTAGCTTATTAAGTGTTAAAGTAAAAACTCACATGCCTTCCTCTTAGACATTCCTTAAAGGAGAAAACACGAATATATAAATATAATGTTTATGTTCTTAAATAGTAAAGCTAAAACTCCTATAGGTTAGCCTGTTAAGTATTAAAGTAAAAACCTACATGCCTTCCTCTTAGATATTCCTTAAAGGGAGAAAATATAAATAACATAATGTTTATGTTCTAGTTACAGCCTGTTAAATGTTAAAGCTAAAACTACTATGCTGTCCTTAAGGGAACCTAGTCTCTTAGCCCTAATAGGTCTGGAAGTCCCTTAATGGGAGAGAATATGAATAACATGATGCTCTTAAGGTTTAAGATATAACTGCATAGGTTAGCCTATTAAACGCTAAAGTTGGACCCCTATGCTTTCCTTAAGGGAATCCTTTCCCCTAACAGATCTAGACATCCCTTAAGCAGAGAGAACTAGAACAACATAATGTTCTAAAGATTTAAGATAAAACTGCATAGGTTAGCTTGTTAAATGCTGAAGTTAGACCCTTATGCTTTCTCTAAGGGAATCCTTTCCCTTAACAGAACTAGACATCTCTTAAGCGGAGAGCTTTAGCTTAAAGATATAGCATTACGCGTGCATGCTTAAGAAGGCAGGGTTAGCGGAACAGGTCCTATAAAGGTATAGCTAAAGTAGGCATGTTATTTTAAAGAACTAAGAAGGATAGTCTTTTCTTATGTGTGTCTACTAAGGTGTTATACACATATAGGAAGGAAAGACAACGCTGCTAATAGCAAGAACGCATAGCTGCGTATTATAATATTAGAGCAGTTATATATATAGACTATATATAACTGCCCTATCTTTAGACAGTACTACGTTATAGTATGCATAGCTATGCCTGCTATATATAATATAAAACTAAAGATAACTAGAATATATACTGCTAAAACATTATAAGCATCTTATAATATCTATAACTCCTCCCGTTTGGCTATACGTAGATATCTACTCTTACGCTCCTACAGCGCATACACTAAGGCGTAGCAGGGAAGCTTCTATCCTACTAAACCTCTTATTAACGTGTGTATAGGCGCAGTATAGAGCCTACTAGAAAGTTATATAAAGATAAGATCTAATATCTCTCTACTGTGCGCTGTTAATCTAGCTACAACTATAATTGCGCACTACTGCTCCTCTCTTACTTACTATTACTACCTTAACTCCTACCTCTACGCCTACTCTATATTAATAATACTAATTAACTTTTAACTATAAACAGCCTTATAATTATGCCTATAGTATATCCTGCTGCTTATTACAGTTTGTTCCCCGTCGCGCGCAATCTTTAAGCAGCAAAGATAAGTGTAAGCTTCCTCCTGCCCTAGCGCAAATACTGTATATAGGCAATACTAATGCTACGTATAGTATAAGGTTGTAATGCCTACTACTAAAGAGCTCTGCTATATTAATAAAGATAACAAGATAATTAAGAAGCAAGTGTCTAACCCTAATAAAATTACATATATTAACTACGTAACTAAGTACTTATATAAGTTCACGTAGTTACAGCGCGCTTAACTATCTAGGGCCTGTACTAATAAGTGCAACAGCATGTTTATTAGATATACTAAATTTAGGAGCTATGTCTAGGCGTCTGTAGTGAAAATGCTGCAGGGTAAGGTCCTGTATAATGCGAAGGATTGCGTTATAATCTAAGTTATAGTTGTAGTTAATATAATAAATATGCTATCTTTTAACTATATAGTATTATATAAGTTATTAGATCTTAACTACATAGCGGCTTAGGATAGCAGAATCCTAGGCGACACGCTAGCAGAATAATATATATTTATATATAACGCCCTTATAGAGGAGGCAAAGGAGTAATACTGTAGTACTAGGATTAAGCCCTTTTAAGATATTAGCACTAACATGTGTATAGTAGTAGGGTAGTTTTAAAGTTAATAACATAGAAATAGGGAAGGTTTACCTATACTACAGCTAAACGTTTATAATACAGACAGCAAAAATTGAAATACAAGCTAGGTTTCTTATATCTATATCTAAAGGTAACTATAGGGAAGCATATAGTTATTACATGCATGTGTAAAGGGATTTAATGTTTTATTACACTCGTATTACTGCACTTAGTCTAGATATACTTAAACTTTGCCTGCTCTACTAGTGTATTATATGCAAACGCATACTACTTAGCTAAGCTTCTACCTATAATACCTGCATTCTATGTTGTAACTACGTTAAGGCCTAAAGGTATACGCAGGATTACTATACGCACGCTGTTGTTTGTTAAGTTAATTACTACTACTACCTGCACTAATGCGTAATAGGGCGCGTCTGTTACAAAGTAGCTATTATATCCTTCTACTAGAGAACCCTATATCTCTTAACTAGTTAGGGTTATGCCTAGGAATATTCTATGCAGGTGATTTGTGCAAGCTCTAGACAGGTAAGCAGTAATACCCCTGTAGAAAGGGCTCTTCTTGCATGAGTTATTAATAAAGGTAGGGTTATCTAGCCTGTAAATAGATTGTATCTGCAGCGCGCAGAGCTTAGCGTTAGTAGGCATAGCAACGTTAGCCTATAGGGAGAGTTAGTACTAAAGATATTTACTAGTGCTAACACTTATACTCGTTTAGATAGTTTTAATTCGCTCCTAGCAAGGGAATAGACCTAAGGGCTAGGTAATTTGCATATAGATAATAAGATTACTCTGCATAGTAGTTAATTAGATTATTAATATTAATTTAGTTATAGAAAGTAGAAGTAAGGTTAAGGAGGAAGAGTATAGAGGGAGCGGAAGAAGTATTCTTATACTATAGGCGAAATTGCCTTAGCTACTAGGGCGCACGTTAAGTGCATTCACCTAACCTTCCTACTAGCAGTAAATCTAACTAGGCAGCGGTCTACGTAGATAGCAGGCTAACTAGCATACAGCTCTAAGGCGTAGACAAATAATTTCTCCCTAATAGATAGCCTAATTAGTATATTAAACCTTTATATTAGGCGGCAGTACTATTCCTTTACTATTACAATATTACTTATAGAAGAAGAAAACTAGAGCTAAGGCTGCTATAGACGGGAAGGGTAAGTTACTATAGTTAAGCAGATAATACGTAAAGAACAATATTACTTATAGAAGAAGAAAACTAGGGCTAAGGCTACTACAGACGGGAAGGGTAAGTCGCTATAGTTAAGTAGATAATACGTAAAGAATAATATTACTTATAAAAGAAGAAAACCAGGGCTAAGGCTGCTACAGACGGGAAGGGTAAGTTGCTATAGTTAAGTAGATAATACGTAAAGATTCTCTAAGTTATATTAAGGCAAAGTACCTATTTACCTAGAAACCCCCCTTAGAGGGGTACACTGCTAGAGGATGGCCTACTCTGCTGCTTTATTACTGTCTACCCCTGCGCTAGGAGCTTTATCCTTAGTATCCCTTACCCTAATTTGTGCAGAGGAGCGCCTAGTAGAGAGTATGTTAGCAAGCGAGTAGTGCAGATCTGCTAAATAGTTATTAGCAGTGCGCTGCTTACATAAAGGGTGTTATATAGACTTGCAAAGCCTATTAGTTTTAATAATACTATTATCCTAGCAAGAAATTATGTCTGTATAATTAAGTCAACGCTATTAGCGTGTCTAAAGGCCTGTTTAAAGCACGTTAGCTTAGAATAATGCAAGCGCGATAGTATATTACTTACAGCAAGCTCTTTACCTAAGCCCTTAGTACTGCTGCTCTCTGCGGGCATAGGAATAAAGGAATTGTAACTCTTAATACCTAGGTAGGAATAAAGGAACTGTAACTCTTAATACTTGCTTATAGAGGTCTCCTCCTAATTATAGTTTGCAACTAGAAAGGTAGGAGGGTGTAGGAAGCGTAAGTATAGACGCGTCTAAGTAGCATACAGAGCAAAATATACTTGTTCCGCCTAAGAATAGAGTTAATTATTAAAGGTAGGAGTCTGTCTCGCGCAAATAGAGTCCTAGGTAAAAAGATAGCCTACTTCTCCTAGGTGCAGGCGTATAGTAGCTCTGCTCTTAATCCTCTTCTAGCTATACGCATCCTAGGTTAGTAATTCCGTAGCAGGTCCTGTAATTATTATATAATAGCAGGGTAATATCTTAAGCTGCTGTTAGGATCTAGTGTAGTAGGTGATTGAGTATAGTAATATACGGGCAACTAATTAAGGTACTCTGTCTAGGCGCGCCAACGCGATATATAAAGGCCTGTAGGCAATAAATATAAAGCTATCCTAGCAATGTTCCTAGGAGGCGTATAGTATATATAAAGATAATATATAAAGGTAATATAAATCTAAGAGGGTAGTGTAGAAAGGATAGACACCCGCGTTATATAAAGATTACTATCTGTACAAGGTAGCGTAGATCCCCGTTATAGTTAGTACTATTTAAGGTAAATATTAGGGTTAATTAGAAAAACTGTTAACTGCGCTACCTATTAATATACTATTTTACGGCAGTCTTAGCATGCCTTGTGTTGCTATCTAGTTAGACATGATTTAGGTGCCGCGTAGCTGCTAAGATTAAGAACATAGCAGCTGTAGTAATACACAATTAACTCTCTCTACTGCGTCTAGTTAATTTACAGCTAATTTTAACACATCCTGTCCTGTATCTAGTCTTACGTTACTAATTAGTCTTATATAGAGTGCAACGTTATACATGTACTACAGATTATATTTAAGGTTTGTTAGGATTAACAGCATGTTACAGGCTAATATTAAGTTCTAT
This sequence comes from Pleomassaria siparia CBS 279.74, assembly GCA_010093715.1. NCBI lineage: Eukaryota > Fungi > Ascomycota > Dothideomycetes > Pleosporales > Pleomassariaceae > Pleomassaria > Pleomassaria siparia. Next base: position 31,564 of record MU005764.1, on the reverse strand, counting down.
TACTTAAATAAGCACGTAGGGAGGTAGAGGCCTTAGGCGATTTAGCTACCGCGTGGCTGCTAAGATTAGGATTGCCCTTCTAGATAGGTCGTAGTTGTATACGCGGCCCTGCTAGTCTTAAATAAGGAAGAAGAGGGATATATTGCCTGCTATGCTAAGCTTTAAAACGCAGGCGTAGACGCTAGACTATTACTAACTAGAGTACTGCTTAGACTATCTGCTATGCTGGCTAGGTCGCCCTGCAGAACAGCGTTAGGCTGCCCCTTATTACTCTCTTCCTCTTTAAACCGCTGTTTGCTATTAGGATCTTAGGTCCTGTAGCTAGGTTAGCTTTTACTGCGCTTAAAAGCTAAAGAGAGACTTACGAGAGAAATAAGGTAAACAGTTAGGTTATCTGCAGTAACAGGGTAAGGTTCTCTAAGAAGGTAAACTTAGGAGGCGGCGCGCTTTCCTCTATGCAGGCTAGAAATAATAGCTCTATACGTTTTGCTATTATTATTACGT
>MU005764.1:19911-30270 GCA_010093715.1 Pleomassaria siparia CBS 279.74 | reverse complement strand
GGCACGCGTAGTCTTCTCCTTTAGGGCGCGCTTTCTCTTTACTCTGCAGGGCTTAGGTTTACTACTGTCTGCTGCCGCCTCTACCTAGACGCTAATTGCCGCCTAGTCTAACGCACGCTTCTAGTTAGCCTCCTATTTAAGCTCCTTATAGAGCTCCTTAATTACCCGCAGAATAGTCTTATATAACGCCTAGCAGCATATCTACTACAGCGCGTTATCTAGGTTCTGCGCAAAGAAGGCCTGCATAGGCTAAGACTTATCTAGCAACTGTAAATAATATCTAATCTGTAACTTACGTAGGGTATTATGCAAAGTTTGCACTAAGCTTAACTAATCTTTATTAGTAGTAACGTCTTAAGGTTGTATATTTAGGGTTGCTTTAGGCAGCATATTAAGTATAAAGTAGTACGTAGGAGGGTTAGTTACGCGCTCTTACTATAGTTAGAAACCTAAAAGTACTAATATACGCTGCTAAGCACGCTAGCAATTCGCAACAACATTAGTAAGTATGCCTTAAGCAGGGGTAGGTATAGTAAGGCTAAAGGCGGATATAGCAAGACGTATTTCCTACTAAATTATTTATTTTCTATACCTTTACTTATTACTTCTACTATAGCAGCTATTAAACCTATCCTACACCTTAGCGTAGATTCTACCCTAGGCCTTAGGGTTGTATTTTGCATCTACTACTAATACTATCTTCTACCTAGTGCTGTTTCTAAGTATTTTGCAACCTTGCACGTGTCTAACGTCACGCTAGTAGAGAGAGCAGAGATATAATAATAAGTTAACTGCATTAGTAATAGGTTGCACTAGACGTTTACTAATATATAAGTCCTAACAGAACCCTATCCTATTATAAAGGGTATTAAGGTACATAACTAGTCCCTAAAGTGCACTGCGTATAGCTATATTACAGCATGCAATAGTAAAGAAGCAAGTATAAAGAGCTACCTCTACTAAAAACATAACATCTACTACTTATATAGTAGCCTATAGTCTATACACTAAGAGGTTATTACGAGCTAACGCTTATTCTGCAGCTTAGCATGCAGGGTGCAAATAACAGTATCGCTAGCTAGCTACTTTAAGGTCTACTACCTGCCTATAGTAAGTAATACATAAACAACAGCTACTAAATATAAGAGTATAGAGGCTACTCCTTAGCTAGCTATGCAAAGCCTAGTTAAAAGCGTGTAAGCAGCATATCTTAAGGGCAAAGAGGAAGTCTAGGCTAAAGATAGGAGGCTTAGTTGCGTTATCCCCCTACCTAGTAATAGGCAAACTAACCTATACCTTAAGCACACACGATTCTAAGAGTGTATTACTAGCATAGATTAGGCTGTTATTTACTAGTATACTGCACCCTCTAAGGACCCTATGCTATAGTATCTTAAAGCTATAGTAAAGAGCATAGTGCTTGTATACTAGCACAACGTGCAGGCAACGTCGTAATAGGCCTATATTAGGCTTATATAAGAGAACTACACCTACGTTCCCCTCTAGCTACTAGTTTACTACTAAGCATTTAACCTTTAGCATAGCCTAACGCTAAGCAAGGTGTTTACCTTCTTCTTCTAGCTCTACGTTAACAACCTCCCTTAGCCAGCTATACTTAAGGTAAACCTGCAGCAGCAACATGCGTAGGCCGCCGTTAAGCAGTATATAGTTAACTGCGATAATAGCTATCTATAAGTTAGTACTAAACACGTGCAAAGGGACCTTAACAACTTTAAACAGCTCTGCTACGAGTTCTAGCTGTTGCTTATTAAGTAGACCTTAATTGCTAGCAACTTTAAGTTTGCTCTTATTACTACCCTAGCCTTTATAGCCGTGTACCCTAAGCAGGACTAGTTCTAGGAGGCGTATAATTTTGCAACTAACCTAGCCGTAATTAAGAAACTCGCCTAGTTTGCTGCGTGCTAGCAGCTGTAGGATTAGGGTGCACAGTTGCAGGCAGACGAGCAACTAGTCCTAACTAATAACAGCAGCACTAGCTATAAGGAGGCAGGCGACCTAATAGATAAACAGGGTAAGGATAAGACAGAGATAGACTACTACGCTACTAATAACAAGTTTAAGTAGTAGATCTATAGCTATCTTACTACTAAGTACGCGACGCCTATAGCTTAGGCAATTACTATAACGCACTATATTAGCTAATTTTGCTATAGAGAGACGCTTAACGCCTTTATGCAGTAGTATAGTAACATAGTTACTATACGCAACGTGTTAACTACGTTTAACAAGTATACTACTATAGTCTGGCAGCTTTAACACAGGCTAGAAGACGTGCTGCTGCAGCTTACCTTTTTAGAGAAGCTTAGAGACCTTCCTGCTATTCTATAGAACAAGCTGCGGGACGACCTGTCTAACTAGGTCCTATACTACAGTCCCTTTGCAGCAGACTAGCCCGCCCTTACGCATAGTTCCTGCTTTGTACTAGATTAGATAACTAAGGCAGGCGCTGCTAAACTAGCAGTTATAATACAACGTGACGAGTACGTAAAGGTAAAGCGTTATAGAGAGCTAGCCTATACCCTCTGTAACCTGCTATTCTAAGTTATGTACTTTACTAGCAGTCTCCCTAGCCGCCTTACTAAACTAGCAAGCATCTAACACGAGAACACAGTTAATAATAGGATCTAAAACCTGTTTGTCTTTAAGCGCTACGTTGCTGCTATGCCGTGCTACTATAAGGGCTATAACTGTAATAAGTTACTAAAGATAATATACTAATTCCTACTATATTAGGTAGGTAGTGTGCTTGTGTAGTATCTATAGCTAGTGCGGCTATTTATAAAGGTCTTAACATAATCCTAACTAGAGGACTAGCGCACAGTATACTATTACACTATACGCAGCTCCTTTATCTAGCTAGCAGATAATAGGCACTAGTATATTAATTCCAGGACGTTTGTAAGCAGTTTTAGGCGCACTACTAAGAAACACCTTAGTTATTCCCTAGGGCTAGCCTTCCTGCAACACCTGCTTACGGCCTTTGCAAAGAGGAACGGGGGCAGTAAGAGGCAAGGCCTGCATATCCTTAGCCCTAACAAAGTCCTTAACTTTGTTAACTAGGCTAACGCTAATAGTCGCGAAATGCAGGCTAGGTATATAGTAGTAATAGCTAAGGCAGTCTATGCGCTGTAGTTGTAGCTTGTCTTTTAGTTACGCTTTATAATACCTAAGGCCTACTTAAAGACCTCTATAGAATAGTACTCCTAACTTAGCTTTAATAAGGTAATTAAGGCAGACAACGCCGCTACCTAGAAAGAGACTAGGCTCTCTTAGTTAGTAAAGCGCCTACTCTAACGCAAAGACAAGAGCGTTAACCTCTGCTAGATCCTTAAGGTTAATCTTAGCCTGCACTTGCGTTTTTGTAGCTTGTAGCAGGCAGTTATGTAGGATATTATTAACATAGAACCCGTCGTAGCCTACATAGCAGGCACAGGCAGTAGGAAGAGCCTAGCCTTCCTCCTTCCTGCGTGCTACCTAGGCTTTGGCTAGCAGGTCGTTGTTACGCCCTTAGTTGCCCTTTAGATTAACATTACTAACTAATGCGCGGGTCTATCTATTACCTACTTGCAGTTTAGCTAGGACAATTTTAACGAGACGTATACAATCCTGCTAGCCTCCCTAGAAGACCTCTCTAAGCTAGACTTTATAAAGCTTATTTGTTAGCAGTAGGACGCAGGCTAGTTAGAGCGCATTATGCTTAATAAATTTTACTACGTCTTGCTTCTAGACTATAAGTACTAGCTGTCCCTGCTAAAGATGCGCGACGTTGCGTAGTACTGTATACCTATTACCCTCCTTTCTGCTACTATGCTAGCTAATAAGGACTAATAGGAAGCGTATTAACAACTTAGGCTGCATAGCTAAGTAAAGACATTCTAGCAATCTACTAGCTGCAGTAACCTGTAGTATAAGGTTAAGGAGCTAAGCGCCCCCTTCTCTATACCCCTCCTAACTAGCTATGTACGGCAGGAAGAAGGGAAGGAGGTAGACTAAAAGATCCTTATCTACGTCGCACTAACTACTACGGCCTAAGAGCTAAGCACGTTACTTAGATGTTCCTGCTACTATAGGGGGTTACCTAAGGCGGAGTAGACTGTAATCTAGACGTCCTTTAGCACGGCTAAGCGTGCTGTCTTTGTTGCTACTATTACCTTTGTCGCAGGCGTAGACATTCCTAACATTAGCTGCATCCTGTAGTTTAGGGCGCCTAATTATCTAATTACCTTTGCCTAGGGCATAGGACGCGGCGGAAGGAACGGACAGACTTGTGTAGTACGCATTATCTTTAGGCGGGGAATACTATCCTTCCTAGGCAAGCTAGAAGACCGTAACGCGTAGTAGGTTATGTAGCAGATCCTTAACTATAACTATTACCTGCGCATCTCTATTAATCTCTATCTTAATAGGGACTTAAAGCAGATAGCGTGTAGGACTAGTAAAGAGCCTTATATATTCTGTTAAAGGGCGTATAATAGTTTATATACTGCGTCTACGCTAACACCTTCTAAGACAGGCCTACTAGTAGACTAGGCATGCAGTAAGTAATCCCCCCTTCCTTGCCTACTACTATGCTTATAGTAGATAGCTACTAGTCTAGAGAAACGTAATTATCCTCTCTGTAAGCATACTAAGCTACCTCTACTACTACTACCTGTACTAACGTTTCTGCCAGCCCTTATATCTAGTTTACTACTAGCTAGGAGGGATAAAGTTAGTCGCGCTGCTGCTAAGGCCGCGCGCGTTAATTAGGCATTAGAGTATAACTAATAGCAATTTATTAACTGTGCCTAGGAAGGCGCTAAGCTTATATACAAATAACTTATAGCTATAGGGGCTATATAGACTAACAACTGCATTAAGTGCTTTGTAGACAGGTAAGCCTATAACTACCTAAAGGGCTCCTATAACTATTTAATAGGCCCTATAGTGCGCTACTATAAGGACAACTATATAGGCAGGAAACTAGGCACGTCTATATGCTATTCGTGCACTATACTACAGGACCTGTGTTAGTAATAGTAGGATAAGAATAGGTAACGTCTTACTACTATCGCACCAGGCTAGTGCACGTATAACCGCCTAGTAGTAGACACGTAGGTATGTCTCTAGCAGTACAGCCTAAAGGCAAAGGATATCTAGCTTTAGCAGATACGTAAGGAGAGTAACAGCACGTTAGATAGAGCTAAGGAAGCAGACTTTGTGTCTTACTTTAGGCAGGTTCTCAGATTCACCTACTAGTATCCTGTCTGCTAAATTGCATTTAACGTTAATTAGTTTACGCACAAGTATTTTATTACAGTAGACAAAAGTAAGGCATTATTAGGGTCTTTATTATAATTTATATCTATTATGCAGTTACGTAGAATATTAATCTTAGCGCCACGCTAAGGATTTAAATTAGACCTAAAATAGGCCTACGTTGTAATTCTCTTAGCCTCCTTTATAACAGCATTATACGCGAACGCGTATTATTCCTCTAACGTATTACCCTTAATACCAGCGTCCTAATATATAATAAGATTAAGTGTAGGAGGTAAAATCAGCTATACAGTTTACGTGCCTGTTTTAGCCCTAAGGTCCTTAATAGTAGCTAACCACATAATTGCGCGGCTAGGCGCATCTAAAGTAAAGCAGCAAGCACTAGTGCGTAGCACGTAACCCTAGACCTTATAGCTATTTACGTTAAGGCTAAGTAGTATGCCCCTATAGTAGTTAGTGCAGGCGTAGGACTTGCAAGCGGCCCTAGCCTATCTAAAGTCGCCCTTTAGGCATATCTTAGGGCACTAATTAGGGTTGCCCTAGCTGTCTAGTATCTAGTCTAGGTAGGTGTTTAGCGCTTAGAGTTAGTTACTAGTAGGCATAGTAATCTTGTCCTAGCAGGGGTTAGTATGTAGAACGACACACGTAAATAGTATACTATACGCTCGTCCTAATCTTATTAATTAGTACCTAGCAAGGATACTATCTTAGAGGGGGGGCAAAGGTAGCTATCGTAGGTGTTAAGTAGTAGATAGTAGATAGGGTAGTAGGAGGAAGGGCGTAGGTTGTATAAGTAAGAGGGAGGGAGTATATAAAGTAGAGGAGAGACTAGCGTATAGGCTAGTGCCTTAGGGTACGTAATGTAAACTAGACTATAACGTAGATATATAGTAATACCCTATTAGCTAGATATATCTTAGCCTTTAGCATACACGGCGTATAAGGGGCTAAGCTTAAGGAGCTTATAGTCTAAAAAGAATACTTAAGATTTAATAAAGAGCAGAGTAACGCTCTAAGCTACAGAATATATATATACGTGCTAAGTAAGAAGCCTAGATAATTATATTTCTGTTCTAAGCTTCTAAGGGTCTATAGTCTATCTAAGATGTAAATCTTAATTATAAACCTAAGTTGTGCCTCTAAGGGCAGAGTCTAAGGGCTACTATAGCCTTACCTATTACTTTGCCCCTCCCTCCCTGCCTTATCTAGTTTCTGAGTTTCCTAGATCTTTAGTGTACAGTCCCTTAGGCGAACGCGCCTCTAGAGTAGTTAATATAGTCCCTTCTTCTAAGCCTTAATATAGCACCCCTCCTAGGTACTCTATTTGTAACTTTATCCCTATGCGCGGAATTACCTTACCTAGACTAGGTTCCTAGTTGTCCTAAACCTTTTATGCAACTTCTAAACTTACTACTAGCCGTAAATTATCGTGCGGCCTTAGTAACCTATCTCTAGCGTTAAACAGCGGTTAGGTATCTCTAAGATTAGTTGTCTTAATTCTCTGCTTTAAAACTGCGTTTTCTAGTCGGGAGAGTCCTTTTAAGGTGCTTCCGTCCGTCTAAATTGTCACCCTAGCGCAGGCTCTTGCAACATTCTTAGTTGCCTATCCTAATTTCCCTTAGCTTTTAATTTAATACTAGTAATTCTATTCTTACTTAATAAGGCTTAACCCTCTAACCTCTAGCTTATATATAATTACCTTTGTTAGCGTAACTAAATAATATGCTGTATGCGGAGTTAATTCCTTTATTATAAGTCTCTTTTACTTATCCTTAGCTAGATTTATATAATTCTGCTAGCGCTAATAGCTTGTTTATATCTCGTACTTCTCGCACTTTTCTCTTCTTCCTCTATAACCTTAACCTTTCCTCTGCCTTTACTGCTTAGTTATTATCTCTTACCCTCTTGCCTGCTTCTTTCTTACTTAACTTGTTTGTCTACTAAACATCTGCCTCTTCCTGTTGCTTAGACTGCTTTTCTTTGTTATAGCCGCTATTCCTAGTTTTAGCTGTTCCTCTTCTCCTGCCCGCAGTAAGAACTCTAGGAACTCTAAGTCCTCCTGTTTATAGTATTATGCAGATGCTGTCTTGTCTAGTCCTACAACTCTAAGTTGCGTCTTTAAGAAGGGCTAGAAAGAGAGGGATAAGCTGCGTAAGACTCCTAAGGTTGCTTAGACTCTCTGCTGCTCTTGTTGTAACAGTCCTCTAGTTCTGCTTAGCTATGCCTAAGACCCTAACTATATTTATTCTAAGCCTAAGTCTAGCCTTACTAGTGCTAGTAGTTTCTCCTCTGCCGTCTCTCTAAGCACTCGCTCTGCTTCTGCCCACGATAATCCTTCCTTCTAGCCTTAAGATTAGGACTTAGATAATAGCCTTGCTTAAGTCGCCTACGTAAGTCTTTCCTAAGCCTTTTAAAATTAATTTCCTGCTAATATTAAGTAGCCTTGCCCCTACTCGCCCCCTCCCTATTATGCAGCCGCTGCCGCTAGCCGCCTGTCTACACGTATTCGTCCTACTAGGTTTTCTGTTTATAATACTAATCTTTACAAGACTATTATTATTAGGGTACTTAAGAACGCGTGCACTGCATGCGTATTAAATATTCCTGCTAAGAGTCTAAACTACTATATCTCTTAGAAGAAACCTTAGGCTACCGCCTGTTAGCCTTATGCTAGCTCTAGCGCAAAGTGTGTGCGCCTTTATAATGTTTAGTCTAAGGGGTCTAAAACTGTCTTAGCTAACGTGCGCACACTTGTTCTAAGCTACCTTGCCTATAATAAGGGTTGTTTAATTAATGCTCTAGCTCTTAAGGCGGCTTACGCGAGGTTAAAAGCCGTTTACCTTAAGGAGACTAGATCTAAGCTAGAGGTCCTAAGCCTTAATTCCAGCCGCTCTCCTCGCTCCTGTTCTTCCGCTAATAAGGCTAATCTAACCGTTTAGCAGGACATCTATGCTTGTCTCCTAGCAGTTAAGCGCTATATTAAGGCTTCTAAGGCTTGTTTGCTTAACATTTATACTTAGCTCCTAGCGTTTAATAAGGACTTCTATGCTGCTTTTGTAAGTCTAATTATTCTAACGCGTGCTACTTAGCTAATATTAATTAGTTAGGCTAGTACATTGTCCCCTAGACCTAATGCGCTAGTGCCTCTTCCTCCTCTACTCTACCTAACTCTATTAGCTTTACCCCTTAGTTAAAAGCATTAGCTAGGAAGCTCTGCTAGCGTCTTTCTACGTCTGCTGCCCCCCTAGTTGTATCTACAGAGGCAGATACTAGGGCCCCTTAGGCTTCTACTAGCTATGCTAAGGTTATTAACCTTAGTAGCGGGGAGTCTGCTAGTAAGGATAGGTCTGCTTTAGATAAGAATGCAAGGGACTATAATTCTAAGTATATAGACATAGACTAGGGTAGTAGAGAGTAAGTATTCCTTAGTATTCCTGCGTCTAGTTCTTAGTTGCTCTTAGTAGTATTGCTTAGCTAACCCTGCTCTAAGATCTACTGTCTTGTCTAGTTCTAGCGTTTGTTTAGCTTCCGCGTTAGTAAGGCGTCCTCTAGTTTGCCCTTATATTTTCTAAGTAGATAGTTGTAATAGGTCTTGCTTAGTGTCCTCTAATTAACCTAGGAGATTGCAATCTGTGCTGCAGTTCCTTCTAATTAGCTAAATATATAGTTTACTAGGTATCTAATTAGCTTAGCATTACTCTAGAGCCTGTTCTTTGTCTGGATTTTCTATCTAAGGTAGTCTAATTAATTCCTACTAAAGGACGCTATAGGGTGTCTTAAGCTTCCTAAGTGCTGCTCTAGTTATTAGGACTGCGGATGTAGTAGGGCTGCTGTTAGAGGTGTCGCTAAGGGGGTTGGTTAGGACTAGGTAAGGTTTCTAAGGGCGGCTAACATAGCTGCGACCAGTTCCTTAACCCTACTAACTACTACCTAATGTTAGCAGGTCCTTCTTTGTTAAGAGTTCTCTATTCCTTGTTAAGCTAGAGGACTTTATTAAGTAAGGCGAGCTTGATTGTTCACGTCCTGCGCTATTATTAGCGGGAATTATACTAAGTAACCTTTGTTGTTAGTACGCAGTGTTTGCAGATTAAATCTTTATAAGGGGCTGAGCTTAAGAAGCTTAAGGTCTAAAAAGTAAACTTAATATATTTCTTTCAGGTTATAAACAGACCTAGGAGGGAGCTTGCTAACTAAACACTTTACTATCTTAATTACTTATAGTGCTGTATAAGCTAGATTACTTAATTAATATCTTAATTAATATCTTAATTAATCCCGTAATTAATCACTTAATTTATATCACAATCGATCTTTCAATCAATTACTCTATTAATTACTTAATTAATATCTAGTTTAATTACTTAATTAATCACTCTATTAATTACTTAATTCATATGTCAATTAATTACTTAATTAATCACTTAATTTATATCGTAATTAATCTCTTAATTCAACACTTACTTTTAATTCATATCACAATCTATCACTCAATTAATTACTTAATTAATGACTTAATTCATATCCTAATGAATCTCCCAATCTATCACTTAATTACTATCTCAATCAATCTCTCAATTAATCAATTAACTAATTAATCAATCAATCAATCGAATAATTAGTTAATTAATTAATTAATTAATATCTTAATTAATTTATGTAAGCTGCTAGCAGGGCTCCTCTAGAGGCGCCTGCAGCAGGCATTACTCGCAAATAAGCACCTACTACCTAGTCACGTTACCTGCCTTTTAAACTGCTAATTACAGAGCCTGCATTACTTGCTAGCGTTGTTTTTATTAACTAATTAGCTTGTGTGCTTTCCTAAGTTTTAAACGCCTAAACGATTGTAAATTACTTAGTTCGCAAGCAACAGTTTGTTAAAGGGCAGGGTAATACTCTAAGCTACAGACTATCTATGTATATGCCAGGTAAGCTTGTATTAAAGCCTAGATAAGTATATTTTCGTTCTAAGCTTCTAAGAGTCTGTAATCTATATAAGATATAAATCTAGTTTATACACCTGAGTTATACCTCTAAAGACAGAGTAGAGGGGCTACTATAGCCTTGCCTATTATAACGTAA
>MU005764.1:5683-17761 GCA_010093715.1 Pleomassaria siparia CBS 279.74 | reverse complement strand
ATTACAGACTTAACCTAATAGTATGTTATAATCCTACTTTATAATAGAGTACAGATAGAACGTGTTATATTTGTTTATATTACTGAATTTAACTAGACACTATTTCCCTTAGTTTCTATACGCAAAGGTAAAGTAAGTAATTATAGCTGTTAATATAAGGCCCTTTGCCTTATAAAGGCTTACCTTATTCCTAAATAGCTAATATATTATCAGATACTCCTACTCTTTTAATAGTAGTAGCTTAAGTAGGGATAGGCTTAAGTACTTATAATTACATAGTATAGATATACTATATATATAGATACTATAAATATATCTATACTTACTTTCTGTTCTTCTCCTAGGTCTCTTTCTAATTATCTAATATCTTAGGGGATAGCTATGTTATAGTCTTTACGTAGCTTATTACCTATTCTTACTACTTATAGTAGATTTATATCTTAGTAGGGGGGATAGAACTACTATTTCTATAATAGTAGTAATTAGTATCTATCCTTCTATATAGATAGGATAATACTAAGCTTTGCTAGAACTAGAACTAAGAGTAATGTTAAATTAATATATAGTCTTAGTAGTAGTAACATTATGTAGTTAGTATTCTTTCTATTACCCTATATTTATAACTTCCTACCTTAGAATATCTGTCAGATTTAACTATATTAAGACGTGTTATTATATTAAAATATAACTACTAAGTATCTATACCTATAATATTATAAAATATATTAATACGCGAAATAATTAGAGTAAGAATATTATAATAATGCTTGTCTTTCTTATAGAGACCTGTTACCTACTAATATTACCTAGTAAAAGTATAATATTATAGTAGTATTATGCGTAACTAGTATAACGTTTTATTAGAAAAGGTATATTTTTTATATTCCTTAGATAATTTACTATTATAGAACGCATGTAGGGACCTACGGTTACATGTATAGATAGAGAAAGATTCTACACACTTTAGGAACCCCTTACGTGCTTTATCTAGCGCCCCCTACATCTCTAATTAACTTAGTAACCCTTAATTACTCTAACTTAATACTTACAGCTCCTCTAGACTCTTACCCCTAGTATATAGCCTAGTGTAACCCTGCTAATCCTTATACTTAATAATTTTTATCTACCTGTAAGAACTACCCCACTATCTTGTCGTATCTTATTAAAATTTAATCTACTAGTAATGTTAAACTCGCCTAAACTACAACTAAACTAAATTCTTTCTTACTACCTAAACAACTAAGCCTTTTTATTCTTTTTCCTGCTATTCTTATATAAATCTTATCTCTACTAGAGGCCTACTAGATAGACTAGTAAGGATAAGAGTAGGGAAGAATAAGCAAAATAGAGACCCCTTTTTACTGTTTTAACTATAGCACCTTTGCGTAAAAGCAGTCTCTTATCTTCTTTAGTCTTAACCTAGTTTGTGTTATTTTGAGTTTAAAAGAAGAGGAAGTAGACTAACAAAACCGTGCCCTCTCTAAACTTTAAGAGCAGTAAACCTGCCCTAGCATAGTAAGAGGGTAAAGAGATAGCAGCTGTCAACTACACCGTCGTACCGTCTGGGCCTGAATTAGAGCTAACGAGCTCAGATAATAAACTAGCCGCCTAACCTTCAAACCCAGCCTAAACAACTTAAGACTTAACTCTAGCAACAAAAACAACTATTAAATAATAGTTACTAATAGCAAATTACAGCTACACTAACTACTACCTCTTGTTACCTACTACTACAACAACGCTAAAAGTAAGCTTAGCAAAATAAGTAATTTAAATAACTAGTAACATAGTAGTCTAGGCAGCAGTAATTGCAGATATAAAACAGGAATAATATACACTCCTAGAGCTATTAGAGGTCTTTTAGGACTATACGCATAAGTAGTGTTATACTTTAACAGATACGTATAAGACTAATAATAAAAAGTAAAAAAAGATATAAAGACACAGATATAGTGCTAAATACTATATCTAACTATAATTTAGCTACTTTCAACTCCCTAACTAACGCCCTACAGGGGCGAAAAGGAGATCTGTCAGATCTATAAAACTTCCTAGTAACTTTATTTAAACAAAGTATTTACATAATATTACCTATTGTGCATATAGAGGGTATGCAAAGGTAGCAGGTTTTAGCTGTACACGTATAAACTCGCTAGATTTTAATAGCAGTATTATTACTAGCGTTATTTAGAATAACGGCTGTAAACGTCTATAATACTAATTTATTTCTTTTAGGTTATAAACAGAACCTAGGAGGGGGCTTACAAACTAAACACTTTACAATCTTAATTACTTATAGTGCTGTGTAGGCTAGGTTACTTAATTAATTACTTAATTAATATATTAATTAATTACTGTATTAGTTACTTAATTACTAACTTACTTACTATCTGAATTGATATCTTAATCAATCTCTTAATCGATATCTGAATCAATATCTTAATTAATCACTTGATTAATATCTTAATTAATCTCTTAATTAATCACTTTATTAATATCTTAATTAATCTCTTAATCAAACAATTAATTAATTAATTAATATTTGAATTAATTTATATTGCCTGCTAGCAGGGCTCCTCTAGAGGCAGCTGCAGCAGGCATTGCTCGCAAATAAGCACCTACTACCTAGTTACGTTATCTGTCCTTTAAATAACTAATTACAACACCTACATCCTCTGTTAGCGCTGTTTTTATTAACTAATTATCTTCCTTGCTTTCTAGAGTTCTAAACGCCTAAATAGTTGTAAAATGCTTGCTTTGCAAGTAATAATAACATCTGTAACACTACTATACACTTCTGCGCAGTGTAATATATTAATATGTTACGCAACATATTATAAGGGGTAATAGATTAGGGTAATATATTAATATATTAAGGCTTGTTAGCAATTATTTAGTGCGATATATTAATACATTAAGGGGTAACAGATTAGGGCACGTAGTTTCTTACCCCTGCTTATTTCCTATTAGATATTGCCCTTAACTATTAATGCCCCTAACTATTACCTATTAGCCTATCTACTAGCATACTCTGTAAGAATAACACTGTAACGCTAACTATATACAGAGTAGATTATCTATAGTAGTGTGTAGGATCTATATAGGATAACTATAATTACCTTATGCCCTAGATTATTATATCCTATTTTGTTCTAGGCTGGATTAATTTTGTCCTAGCCTTTAGTTTTATTACACGACTACTAATAAGTCACACGCTAGTTTAGCAGAACCTTAGCAGCGCAATCTTAGCAGAGAGGCGGGATTTAAATGCCTAGGTAACGCGATCTTAGCTACGCGCTAAGGATATAAATAGTAGGGTCCTTATAATCTACTCTACTTAAGTTCTACTACCCCTACTACTACTATTATTACCTTCTAACATTTCGCAACTAGGTAGGAGAGACAAGTAGCAACAGCAGGTACCTTAGCGCTGACTATATAATAGACTATTACACTCCCGTCACAATCTTAACCTAATAATGCCTTACTCTAAATACTACACTAGCCTACAACCTCTCTGCCTTAGCATTACTATAGGCTCTATTAGTAACCTCTAACTAGATAAGCTAGAGGAGGAAATAGTAGAATAGGTCTGTTTTAGCAGCATATGCATAACCTAGGCAACCTTTGCATTACTAAGGCTAACTGTGTACTACAGATTAAAGTCCTAGTTGTTAATAAGGAGGCAACTAACACGCTGACCTAGACCCTCCTGCTAATCCTGCCTATAGACCCCTACTACAGCTTAGCATTCTTTGTAGAATACAACTTTAAGATTAAGGACGGCGCTTAGTAATCTGAGATTATTTAGTAGAACAAGCGCAATACTGTTGTTATTAGCACTAATGCTAGCAGAGAAGAACTGTAGTTAACTCTAGTCTACTAGTATAAAGAGGGGGTACTAGAAGTACTGTGCTGGATGTTATATAGAGCGCACAACGGTAGTAAGAACAGCTAGTATGTGCCTATGCTTATAACCGCAAACGCCTAGCCTATGCATGCTAACCTAACTATTAACTACGCTAATTAATTAACTAGCGCCAGTAATATTGCGGAATAGGCCCCTATATTTAAAGTTAGCAGCACCTGCTAGAACGTTATCTTAGTCGTTAACTTCCTCTTAACAAAGTTTAGGGCCGTCTACCCCTATGCTCTAGAGGACAAGGACACTGCTATTGTTATTAATTAGAAGATATCCTAGACTAAAGTAGGGGCAGCATAGCAGGTAGTCTTGTTCTAGCCTATATAAACCTAATAATACAAAATACATAGTTTAAGTCCTATTACCTCCTTTTTACTTCCTGTTTTAAAACCCTTACTGTAATGCAATAGGAGATACCTACACACTATTTAACTACAGTACTACACAGACAACCTCCTAGACTTCCTTTCCCTTGCTAGACCTTAGACACCTCTAAAAACACGGGTATATCCTACCCTCTAAAGATTTAACATAGTTATTGCTAAAGCTAAGATAGTTCCTTTTACATGCGTTAAGAAGGCTTAAAGTCGCAGGCATGTACTTTAGCTCTAGAACACGGACTAGAAGTGTTAGTAAGCATAAATAACTAACTTATAGTAAGATGTATAGCAAAGGTTCCTCCTAGTTAAACTTATGTAGCCGCCCTAGCGCGTAGGCTACTAAGCTGCTTCTTTACAACATGTACAACTAAGCAGTTAACCTTCTATATAGGTTAACTTATTAGGTAGTGCGTCACCCTTATTTGCCTATATAGCGTTAAAAACACTTAGAGCATTTAATATAACCTTTCCTTAGAAGCGTTATACATGCGTTAGGTTAAAAACTGCTAAGCCTACAGATATATCCTAGTTAGGGCCTTAGCCCTTACAACATGTATAATAAAGTAGTTAACCTTCTATATAGGTTGACTTATTAGGTAGTGCGTTGCCCTTATTTGCCTATATAGCGTTAAAAACACCTAGGGCCTTTAATATAACCTTCCCTTAGAAGCGCTATACACAGGTTAGGTTAAAAACTGCTAAGCCTGCTAATATGTCCTAGTTAGGGTATTAGCCCTAGGCCCGCTAAAAGCAGGATCTAGAGTTATACATGTCTGCATCCCGCGTCTTCTTTAATAAGTATAAGCAGTGATAAGAGCTAGAGGACCTCCTTTGCACTCGTCTATGCTCTATTTTCTAGACTATAGATTAATAAGTACTAAGGACAGAATTATAGCATAAGATTGCCTTAACACACTTACTAAAGGAAACGCTAGTTTTTAGCAATATGCATAGCGCTTTTGTTAAGGGTTAAATAAACATGCGTAGAGTTTAAAACACTTAGAGCCTTTAACTACTACCTTTACTATATGCTAGTTGGAAACCCTTAGCCGCGTTGTACATAGGTTGGTTTAAAAACTGCTAAGCCTGCTAATATGTCTTAGTTAGGGCATTAGCCCTAGGCCCGCTAAAAACAGGATCTAGAGTTACACATGCCTGCATCCCGCGTCTTATTTAACAAGCACAAGCAGTAACAAGTGCTAGAGGACCTCCTTTGCACTTATCTATGCTCTATTTTCTAGACTACAGATTAATAAGTACTAAGGACAGTCTATGCCTATGTAGATCTACCTATATTACTAAAGGGGACGCTAATTTTTAGCAACATGCATAGCGCTTTTATTAACAGATAAATAACTATATACTAGTTAGAAACCCTTAGAAGCGTTATACATATGTTGGGTTAAAAACTACTAAACCTGCTAACATATCCTAGTTAGTGCACTAGCTTTAGGCCTGCTAAAAAGAGGGTCTATCTAGAGTAACATGTATAGTAGTAGAAATTAAAACGCTCTACGCCTTTGACCTATGTCGCATACAAGCCTACTCTATTTTAATAGGACTAAAAACCTACACCTATAGATAAGCACAGCAGCACGCGGGATAAAAAATAGACTAGTTTCCTAATAGATGCGTACTAATACACCCTTAGTAATGTTTATAGCGGTGCTAGCAGAGCGTCGCTATACTATACTAAACCAGGCGTATGCTTTTAATAATGCTAAAGCCAAACCCTGCATAATAGACGCTTACGACTTACTAAGTCTTTAAAAGACAGCAGTAGGCCTTAATGTTGCCCTACAGGGATAATTAGAATAGATAACTAGGCTAACTATAAAGCATCCTCGCGTTAGAGCGGACATACAGTCTTATAACTAGCAAATACGTATAACCTCTTAGTTACCTCTTACCCTCTACTTAGTTAGCTGTAAATATTCTCTATGCTAGTAATCTATTGTGTAATTACTATATACATTCTGCATGTAAAGTTACAACTTATAAGTAGGTAATTAATAAAGATCCTTTAAGTTATTCTATCTAGCTAAGGGGAGCTATCCCTGTTATTCTCCTCCCTAGCCTGTGTGTAGGGGGCAACTAACTAGGCGGGTGTTAGTGCCGTTAGTAGTGCGCTAGTTAGGCGTTAATAAATGCAACTAGGCAGTGTTAACAGACTTACTATAGCCTCCTTAAACTCCTAGTAAAACTAGTTATTAGCAGCCTAGATGTTATCTAGGCGAGAAATTACGTCGTAGCTATTCTGATTTAGTTGTTAAAGTTTAACGAGGATGCTGTGCTAGATAGCTAAGTTAGCAGCATTAGAACGTTAAGCGTAGTTACGGAAGCCCTAGCAGCCCTGTGCACGTTAGCTAGGAATAACGCAAGCCCTATAGCAGCTTACTTACAGTAAGTTCTTTATCTAAGCCCTTAGCACTGCTGCTCTCTACGGGCATCTTAGTTTAGCCTAGCATAGGAATAAAGGAGCCGCAACTCTTAATACCTTAGTAGGATTAATTATACTCTTTCTTATCTAGCGCAGTAGTAGCAGCCTTCTTGTGCAGGGAATAGGTGCGCTCCTTACTAAAGGAGGAGGCAGGTCTCTTGCGTAGGGTTATAGAGGCTTTGTCCTTGCAAGGGACAGGCGTGTCTTACTTAGCTAGTGCGCAGCAAGGCGCAGGTGTGTTAGTTATAGCAAGGGTTGTGTATTATAGAGTTAGTAGGGAAGGACGTTAGCAAGTCAAAGGGCAAGAATATAAATAATTAGTGTTGCTAAGCGTAGGTAAAGGAGGCCTACATAATATCGTTAAGCAGTTTCTATCTAATTCTACTACAGCAGACGTAATAGTCTAGAGGGGAGACAACTATAAAAGTCTTATATAAGCTAGAAAATAATATACTAGTAAGGGTAGTACAGGTAATAGAGTAGTAGACGACGTAGTTCTTAAAGTCTCTAATATACACTAGGATCCCTGCAACAGGCTAGAAAAAGCAGCACGCTAGCGCTTCTGCGGAGTCCTTATTAGAGGCGCTAGGTCCTTATTAGAGGCCTGCGCGCCTAGCGCTATTACGTATATAGGCTCCTCCGTGTAACTCTTACTCCCTTACCTCTATAAATAATTACCTTCTCTAATCCCTACCTTTCTTTTACTTCTTTCTGTTCTACCCTTACTACTAATAGGTTGTTACGCACTATTGTTAAGACAGTTACAAAGACATAAAGAGAGTAGTAAGTTTAGTAGTACTATTACTAACCTTTACTGCTTACACCTATAGGCTATAAGACTAACTACACCTACTTCTCTAGAGATAATGCTGCTGCTATACTAGGATAATGCTAACACTGTTTAAACTGCTATGCGCCCCTATAAGGGATATCTAATCTAGTCTTCCTAAGAGCACTTCCCTAACATCTGTATTATTGTTAACCTTGTAAGCCCTAAGTATAGGTAAGACTGTCTTAACATAGGCACTAGCAGCGCTCTTATGCCTAGTAAAATTAAGGCGTTGCTTAGACTAGGCTTGTGTATTAGCGTTAACTGCGTCTGCGAGATCCTGCAGACAGATACGCGCTCCTTCCTTAAGATAACATGCTAACTTAAGGTATACCCTAACAGCACGTCTAATAATTAGGTATACTTAATTAATGCTAATATAACTACTACTAGTATTAGCGCCGTTCTTTAGGCCTTACTTAACCTCTAAGCAGAGCCCTCCTTTAACATTATTACGGCAGTGCACGCCTTCTCTAATATCCTAGAAGCTAACAAGGTCCGCGTCCTCTAATAGTAGTAAGGTCTGCTAAAAGACGGCGGCGTTATTAGCTTAAACCTTAACCTCCTCTTTAATAGAGACCTCTGCCTAGCCTCTGCAGTCTTCTAGCTGCAGAGTACTTCCCCTAACTTTACCCTCCCTACTAATAGGACAGTTCTACGCTAAGTTACCTACAGGAACTGTAAGCTTACCCCTAACAGCCTGTAGAGTAGAGGCTTGCTATACGCCACCTAGCTTAGCAACGCGGCTAGCCTGCGCGTTACAGCTATTAAGCCTATTAGCAAGAATAATAACTTTAGCATAGCCTGCCCTAGACAAGATAGTAGTCTATTAGCTCTCCTATCCTTCCGTAACCTTAATAATATAAGCGCGTCTAATATTAATAAGGTCCTAATAACGTCTAGCGTTAACAGCTACTGCAACATCTCTAGTGCTATCTTTATACTATTCTAGAAGGCTAACCTAACTGTTAATAATGCTAACAGGCGCTGCAGGCTAGTTAAGTATATTAGACTCTGTTACCGTGCGCTAGAAGCGCTGAATTCCTTAGGCTAGGGTTAACTCTATGTAGGCAAGAGGTTCGTCAGCATCGCCGTTAAGTTTAAGAAGAAGGATAAGTAGGGTTAGTAGTAGTGTATACATAGTTAATTAATTTCTCTTAACTCTGCTGCTACATTATGTGTTTAAACAGGTAAACTATTAGAAGGAGTTATAAAGTAGAATTAGAAGGAGCTAGTACCCTAGAGAAATAATACTCTAGTAGAGGAAGGCAGTTTACTAATGTATATACGTATCCCTTACTAATTATCTCTTAATTACTTACTTAATATACTTTATTCTTACATTTACCTACTTTATTATAAACTGC
The DNA here is from genome assembly GCA_010093715.1 of Pleomassaria siparia CBS 279.74. Lineage (NCBI taxonomy): Eukaryota > Fungi > Ascomycota > Dothideomycetes > Pleosporales > Pleomassariaceae > Pleomassaria > Pleomassaria siparia. Next base: position 8,823 of record MU005764.1, on the reverse strand, counting down.
AATTATATTATAGTATTAGACTAGTTTGTTAACAACCCGCTAGGGTACGGTTACGAAAGATTAACAGATGTTAGTAGTAGTTAGTAGCCTCCTCTACTAGCGTGTTATATATAAAGGCGTATTACTCCTCTAATATAGTCCCCTAAATGCCCGCGTCCTAGTGTGCGACGACGTAGAGTCTAGAAGGTCCCTAGACAGATACTCTATTCCTCCTATCCTTTACTACTACTAACTTAATTAAGGCCTAGTTGCATGCATTAAATGCGTACTAGTTACCTAAGCCCTTAATAAGCAAAGCCTACACGTTATTACCCTTTGTGTTAATTCTAAGGAGCATGCTGTTAATAAGTTTAGCGCAGGACTTAGCGTTGTAAGTACTGTCTATAAGACGCACTTGCTTAATATTAGCAGGATTAGTTAGTAGCCTTAGACCCTATTTCTTAAACGCGCGTAGTTTATTATCTGTTAGTATAGTAATATTAAACTATAGGCAGCGTAAGCATAGCGTATAATATAAACCTGCGGCAGCATAGCGTCTTACACTTATGCTAGCGTTAGCAATTAGCTCTAGGTAAGGATATTAGCCTACTAGGTAGTTTAAGTTTAATAGGGTAATAAGGATAGATATAATAGACGTAGAGTTAGTAGGGTTAGTAGGACGTTAGTAAGAGTTTATATAAGAGGCTAGTTAGATTACCCCTATATGCTAGTTAGGTAAAGCAGAGTTACGCATAGTCGCGTACACGTAAGAGGGTCACGTTTACCTTTACATTAAGAAATAATATAGTTAGGTACATGCGCAATCTTAGCATCTATATAGGATCTAAATCTAATTATTAGCCTATGCTTCCCTTTGCCTCTGCAACTAGAGCGTTATAGATAAATGCAAATTACTTAGTAAAGTTATTGCCCTAGATGCTATCCTCCTAGTGCGCAATATTATTAAGGCTAGTTAGCAAGGTTACTAGCACTGCGCAAGTGTTAGCAACGTAGCTTATATCTTTAATAACTATAAATTTAACAAAGGCACAGTAGGGAAGGTTGCAGGCGTACAGGTTATTAGCACCCCTTATTACAGTAGCCTAGACCTTATATCTATTCCTATTAACGCTAACTAGGATACTGCTAGCCTAGTTCGTGCGCGCTCTAGCCTGGCGAGCGTTGCTAGCAAATAGAAAGTCAGCCCTCTTACTAGCAGTAAGGAACTTCTCCTTCTCTATAATGCTAGCCGCAGAGAACTCCTTATCTTCTCTTATTAGGAGGCAGTAGAGTTAGGTACAGTTTAGCATAGTAACTTAGCCCTGTAAACAACGTTAGTTAGTTGTAGCTAAGATAAGATAGCGCCTTACGCTGTACTTAATGTTAATAATTAGCTCCTAGTAGGGGAACGTAGAGTAGGGGGTATAGAAGATAATAATGCCTAGGCAGAGGGTGGCTATGTTTATACGTTAGAGCAGAGGTGAATTAGGAATTACAAGTAAGCGTAAGTAGAAGGGGCAGAGTAGTCTTATATACCTTATTAGCGCGTCTTACGTGTAGTAGTAGTAGGGTAAAACTCTGCAATAATAACGCGCTAACCTAGTAGTAACAGAGGATAGCAGTAGGTAACTATAGGTAAATGTAAAGTTAACGGCCAAAGCAGCAGGCAACTATAGGTAAATAGTAGGCAGGTAAAGTTAACGGCTAAGGCAGCAGGCAACTATAGGTAAATAGTAGGCAGGTAAAGTTAATAGCTAGGGCGGCAGGTAACTATAGGTAAATAGGTGTAGGTAGAAGTGCACGTGTTCTAGCAGGTAAAGTATAAAACCCTACTCCTAAGCTCCTTTCCCCTACCTTCTTTACTTCCTACTTCCCTGCTATGCCTCCCTTACCCCTATCACGCGAGGACGGCGATACTAGCAAACAACCTCTAACCTAGGGCATTAGCCTATCTACTATCTAGCAGAATCTGCTAGAAATATATTAGTATATAATATAGATCTTGTTTTTAAGGGTAGGTATACGCTGTAGTAACTGCTTTTATCTGTTATACGTAGTCTAACTGTGCACGGCAGATTAGTATCCTACTTAAGAACGCGTCTAACCTAGCTAACTAAACGCTAACCTAGAGACTCCCTAGCCTGCCTCCTCTGTTAGCGGAGTAGTACACGTTTGAGACTGCGTACGACAGTTAGCAAGGCAGACTAGTATAATTAAATATAAAAGATACTATCGTTATTAGCATAACTGCTAGTAGTAATAAACTGTAGTTAACGCTCGTCTATTGCATACACCTAAGTCTCTAGGCGCTACTAGACCTACAGATTCTGTGCTAGAAGTTTAATAACCCTTTTACGCTTATTCCTATACTTATAACAGCAAACCCCTGCTATATAGATTATTTAACTAGCGCTAGCGACATTGCTAGTTAGGTTCCCGCATTTAACGTTAGCAGCACCTACAACAACGCTATCTTAGTTACCTACCTGCTCCTTAACATCCTCTTATTAGCCTGTCCTATAGCAGACGATAACAGCGCAGTATAGAGGTAGGTAGAACAGTCTTAGTTAGTTTACAGATACGGTACCTTTATAAAATGTAATTAACATAACAACTGTAGAAGAAAAACTGTAATATTCCTATTCTATAGGCTAATTCCTTGTCTAGGAATAAGGATAATCTATCTAACTAACAAGCTAATTAGTATTACCCCTTACTATCTAAATTAATCTCTAGCGGGTAGTCTGCTGTACTGCCCTAGGTAGGGCGGAGCTGAACTAGCAAGGCGCGCATTGTCCGTGCGTTAGCAGCGGTAATAGTCTACTTAGATATTAATAAAGGTAACTAGAAAGCGTCCTAAGACTTACTACGGCTTAATTAAAGTTAGTGCAAAATAAATTAGTTGCCTTAAACAGGTTACCTAGTTAAAAGTAGATATTGCAACTATTCTAATTTGCGTCTTATAACTTGCTAAGGATGTCGTGTTGTATATTATTACTAGGCGAAGAGGGGGCAACAGTCTTAGCAAGGCTTTCCGCAGGCAACTGCCTTTAGCCTAGTCTTAGTAAAGAAACTAGAGTCTTAATGCCTGTATAGAACTAAGGCCTTTTGCTCCTAGTTAGAGTCTGTAGGCCAGACAAACTAGTGCTCCCCCTACGCTA